>JABCKD010000439.1:0-20576 GCA_013186415.1 Fusarium sp. NRRL 66088
CGCTTATCATATACGTTATAGCATTTTTAATAAAAAGTCTTGGTTAGATTAGTGATCCTGAAGGTTGGATGAGCTTTCGCCATTCCAGACGCGATAAGAAATTGGGGGCCATATGCAACTACGACCAATACAAGCCAGCCACGTCACTGAGCTAGACGACGGGAGTCACATGCATGATTCTTGCGTCGTCAAGTATCTCGGAAGTAATTCAGTTCCCCGGTGGAGAATTCGGTCTTGATTAACGCTTTGATAAAATATATAGAGAATGTCTAAGTAAGTCAACTACTTACAGCTCGTTGATAAGCACCACGCGTACGGTGTACCTACATAACAATTTCACAACACGGCCCCCTCTGAGCTTTCTCCGAAGCCAGAGATCTGCATCTGATTTTCAAAACATTAGCCGCTCACGTCTTTGTTACGTATCCGGTCACGAGCAGCATGCATGTCTTCAACCTCCAACTTGGGCCAATCGAGAAGCACTCTTTCACAGCCTGATTTTATTTATAGTCTCCTCGCTGGCGGTCAGAGTTCTACCCCGCACTTCCTTCCTTTATCATCATCAGTTTGATCAAGAGGGAATAGCTACCGTTTCCCCCCCCGATCAATCCTGACTCCATCTGCCTAGACAGGGTCATTGAGAGTTCGTCAAGTTTGACTTGCATACCCACGCGAACACTACTAGCACTCTTTCACTTGCCCCACGTCGTCATGTCTTCTCCCGAGCTCCGTCAGCTTCCGAGGTACGATGACTCGAGCAAGCTGCTGAACCTCTCATCGTTCCTTGCACCTACCAAGATCCCTTTCAGCCTCCTCACTAGAGGCTCATCATCTCGGAATCGATGGACCTCTCAAGGTGGCATCGAGAGTGTTGAAGCAAGCGATGTCGGTCTCCCTTCGGATCTGTGCAAGATTCTATCGAACCAGCCAGATCTGGTATCTACCATCAATAGTATGCCGCACACCTACATCAAGATCTCAGACCAGCTGTATGAGGTTGATGGACCGGTTGCCGATCTTGCTCGCCAGAGACACGTCCCCGATGATCAGGCGCGGTGGAAGAACTGGGCCTTGATTGTCGCGTACAGATCGATTCCTTGGAAATATCTGGAACCTGTGTATGTTCAACCCAACCCATAGTCATACCCTTACTAACCACCTCAGTTCTGATGACCCAACTCTGGTCTTCCCACACCTGAAGCATACGCTTGAGGCCTGCCCAGACGGCTTTCCCGGCCTCTCCAACGCGACAAAGATTGATCTTGGACTCACCCTCATTGAGTCATCTCGGTTCCCCGACATGGCTTGGAAGCGGTTTGCCATTAACCAAGCCAAACGCGTGTCAGCTGGTGTTGAGAGCCCATATCTCACCTCTCGCATTGCACTGGCAGAATGCCTTGTGAATCGCATCGACGGCTCCATACTTCAATCCGCAGCCAACCTTGCCCCCAGAAGCAGCGAAGAAGCTGCCCCAGATGAGAGAATGCATTCGATCGCTGGCCAGTATGCGATCCAGCGTGCTCTCAACTTTATGCAAGTCGAAGCACTCAAGTCAGCCGAAGAGGTGCTCGAAGCGTGGAGTCCCCTGACCGAAACCCCATCTCCAATGGAGCAGTCAGTTGAATTCAGAAAGGCCGTAATCCATGGCAGATCTCTTCGTCAACGGGGCGAGTTCCACGAATCCGCCATGAAACTCAAGACAACGTATTATTTGACCCGCGATCCCATGGATTTTGTCCCCGATGAAGATCTCCGTGACCTCGTCTCCGAGCTTGGTGACTCACTTCGAGAATCTGGCTTTTCACTCGCTGCCGATGTCTTTCTACGTAGTGAGATCAAACGACGGGAAGGATTCTACATGCCCACCGCTGGCAAAGGCCTTTTGGCATTGTCCCTAGCTGAAATTGAGTTTTGCCGAGGACGATACGACCAGGCTGAATATATCTGCCGCGCTGCCATGCAGGACTTTCCTCGTCTCAAGTATGAGAAGATTCGAGCTTGCATCATCTTGGCCAAGGTTCACCATTTTGCCAAACCTGAAAAGGCGCGGAAGTACTGGACCATGGCTTTGGACGATGTCAACAAGCTTCCCAGTGAGGGTTCATCAACATCTCGCTTCATCTTGAGGTCGCTCTGTGCGTTGCGCGGTGAGGATGAGTTGCGGGAGCAATACCAGAAGCAACTGTCACGTCTTGAGGCTCAGGAAGAAGCCGGCGAGGTGAAGTTTTGGGTCGTGGGTGGGCGTGATTGGGAAAAGTTTCTAGGGGAGATGGCAGCAGGTATTTTTCACTAGTATTCTCACTAAACTGTTTCTATTCTTCTTGCATTGTAACTATCATGGCCAAACGTCTAGTATATTCCCGTAAAGTCCAATTGATCCATCTCCCAACGATCTAAGAAATCGAATCCCAAAAAGTCCCCATGAGAAAGATGCTCCCCCAGTTCTATCTGTGATGAGTCTATGCCAGTTTGTGCATGCAATAACATAGACGACTCGCTCTGCTGACCCTGATTCGAGGGTGACTGTATGGATCCGGGATGGCTGGTTGGAGTTGAGTAGAGGTTCTTTTTAGATAGCACCATCTCAAAGGCTGGGAGGGCTCGTGATATTGCAGGAACATCCCTGACTTGATCAATAACTAGCATTGTCTGGTTAATTGACAGCTTGGCCATTGAGCGAACAAGATCTGTCTCTGACGGATCAAGCGCTGTCTCAATATGTAGCGCCAAAAGTGCCGGCATTGTAGTCACACTATAAATGACGATTAACAAAAAGGCTAGTTCAAATGATAACTGTCACTTACAAAGTTATTGGAAACTTCCGGATAGTTCCATTCGCGAGGACTCTCTTGGCGATGGTGTCAAGCTCAAAGATTGCTGATCGAAGTCTCTGCTTTGCCCACTCGCTCCCACCAACGTTCCTCGAACGCCAGCAGCGACGAAGTAGGCGACACATGATGGCTTCAAACCTGTAGCTGACTGCAAGGGTTTCTGGATAGTATATCTCGCCATCATGAAAAGGGTCTGTGATGCCCATCTTCTCGGCGAGTGATGTACGCCAAGCATCTAGTGGACGCATCAGTTGGCGTACATCTTGTTGGCAGTCATTCTTGACGGTCGACAAGCATTTTCCAACTAGAACTAGGTTATCCTGTGCTTCATAATTCGATATGGGATCATAACCTACATATTTGAGCCAGCTCACAATGGGCAATCAGGGAAGTCTTTTGCTGATATGACACTGGTGACAGCAAGTCGTTTTCTTCAGGCACGTCCTCTTTCTCCCAGTCCCCTACGTTGAGGGGTTTCAATAAAGGAACATTTTCAAGAAGTCGCAAGTTTTGCGTGTTGACGAAGGAATGAAAGACATCACGACACTACAAGCAGAGTCAGCATCAAGAAGAGGCCAAGGTGGCTATGGCATACGTATAATATCCACCAGATCCGCCTATAAAGCTTCAACTGTCCGAAGGATACGTCTTCTCGGGCACATCTATGACATGGTCAGTTGTAAACCCCTAAGTAGGGTCAAGAACCCACATGTTATGTACATGATGCTTAACAGCAAGACGAATCGAGTTATGAAACCAATACTGAAAGTCCCTATCACTCGGATGATCGAGAATAATGACACCCAAGATCATTGAGGCTTGAAGCATGCGAAGAGTATCACTCTCGTAGTTAAAGTCATGAAGCAAGTTTGCCTTTAGGAAGAATGCTTCTTGGGCAGTCCAGCGGTTAGCGAATCCACAGCCAGATATTGCTTCTTCTGGAGCAAAGAGAGCCGCGGTTGCAAAGATGGCATAGAGGAGAAGTACTGCATTCAAAGGCGTTTCGCTGTCCATTTTGATCCGCGGAGTTTAAACAAGTCATGGTTCGGAAGTTTCTCATCTCGGCTTTTCGGGGTTTCATCCACGGATCGGGAATTTCTATATTGCCGTTTGATGCATGGATTGTTATTCCCGAAGATAGTTCCGCGGGGTTATCTACTGAAATGCCGAGGGAACATGGATGACTTATACCGACCTCCGCATCTAAGATCTGGAATCTAGACTTGAATAGTACATCAAGCTCGAGTGGCCATGTGACGGTCGCATCTTTTTCTTTTCAATTCCATCCCTGACGTCCATCAAGCCATGGCGCCTCCCCCAAGTCCCTCGTCTTCCTCGACGACAATCGCCGATATTATCGAAATCGAAGAAACAACAACCTTCCAACCTTTTCAATGGGTAAAAGCCCGTGTCCGAGGTCCGATCGATAAGGAAAAGTTCTCCGAGCACAACTACGCCGGCGAAGGAACAGAGTCGAGCCCGTTTCTCGTCAAGTTCCTCCCGAACGATCCTCAAGATGCAATGACCTTTGTGCCATGGAGGAAATGGATGATTACCATTCTTCAAGCGATTGCAACTTTGGCTGTTACTTTTGTGAGTTCAGCGTATACTGGAGGTATAAGAGAGATTATCCGTGCCTTTGAAGTTTCCCAGGAAGTGGCCACTTTGGGTGTGTCGCTTTTCGTATTGGGCTTTGCTGTCGGGCCATTACTATGGGCTCCTCTCTCTGAGCTGTATGGAAGGCAAAAGGTCTTCATATTCACATACTTTGCTCTAACAGCATTCAATGTTGGAGCTGCTTGCGCGCAGACGATGCCAACTTTGCTCGTCCTTCGTTTCCTCGCAGGCGCATTCGGCTCTTCTCCATTGACCAACGCGGGAGGCGTCATTGCCGACATGTTTAGCCATACTGAACGCGGACTTGCTGGTAGTTTATTTGGTCTTGCTCCATTCTTGGGACCAGCCATTGGTATGTTACATGGTATATATCATGAATGGCCTGCTGACTCGTTTATAGGCCCCATTGTCGGTGGCTTCCTCGGAGAGAAAGAAGGCTGGCGTTGGCTTCTAGGCTTGATGGCAATCTTCACTGGCGTTTTCTGGATCCTCATCACACTTCTTGTTCCAGAAACATACGCCCCATATCTTCTTCGTCAACGTGCCCAGATGCTCTCCAAAAGAACAGGCAGGGTCTACATTTCGATGCTTGACGCCGGGCAACCTCCAAAGTCCCTTTCCAGCCAACTCAAAGTCGCGCTTACACGACCCTGGATATTACTCTTCAAAGAGCCCATTGTCCTGCTCCTCTCCATATACATCGCGATTATCTACGGAAGCCTGTACATGTGCTTTGCCGCCTTTCCCATTGTCTTTCAAGTAGGACGAGGTTGGAGTCCCGGGGTCGGAGGTCTAGCTTTCATCGGGACTGCAGTTGGTGTGTCACTCGCCACGTTGACGGCCATTTTCGAAAACAAGCGTTATTCACGTTTAGCAGCTGCCAAAGGTGGCATGCTCGACCCGGAGGCCAGACTTCCCCTAGCAATGCTTGGATCTATCTTTATCCCCATTGGACTATTTTGGTTTGCTTGGACCACTTATCCCTCTATCCACTGGGCTGTTCCAATTGTTGGGTCCGTGTTCTTTGGTTTGGGTTTGGTTCTGGTGTTCCTTTCTCTACTAAACTATTTGATTGATTCTTGTAAGTTGCCACCTTCATACACGTCCATAACTCTAACGGGGAACAGATGTGGTATTCGCTGCCTCCGTTCTGGCCGCCAATTCCGTCCTTCGATCTCTCTTCGGCGCAGCCTTTCCTCTATTCACGCCTCACATGTACGAGAATCTCGGGGTTCAGTGGGCAGGTTCCGTTCCAGCGTTTCTGGCCCTCGCTTGTGTTCCATTCCCTTTTCTATTTTACAAGTACGGCCGTCGGATTCGACTCAAGTGCCAATATGCCTCTGAAGCTGTTCAAATTCTTCAGAAGATCCGCGCCCAACACGTTGCTGCCATGCAAGAGCAAGCAGTGCTGCAAGATGAGGAGGCTGGGAGAACCATATCAAACGGAAACTAATATCAGATTCCCAGTGTGAAGTTTAGGTGGCCTTATGACATTCGAGAATTGGAAAGTTTTACTGTTGGTCCTGTGCAACGTATTGCTTCGGGGGTTAGAAATTTAGAGTCCAGACAGAATATACTATCGCAGGTTTATTACCATTATAAATTCATTATCAAGCTATCAATTCATATACCCCAACGTCTATCTATGTATCACAGACTTTCCAGTGTGCCTGGGAAAATATGCTGTCTCTAGCTGTGTGCAGCACAATATTGCACGATAACTCTCGTCGTCCATTCCCAGAAGCAGCGACTCGTCTCTTCGACATGACATATAGTCTACCAAAGTAGAGTACCTTCCAGTCATACATGATGCCACCGGCTAAGCCCTTGGTAGGTCCCCTTAGCAGCTCACTTCTCTATCAACACCACTCTGACTTTGGCCATGTAGTTTACCCCTTGGAGATTCTGCGAGCACTTTGTTTTCTTAAACTTGGAACACGGTTTTCTTTTAAAGTTCACCACGTCGTTGTGAAGGCACACCAGCTTTTCTTTTTATATTAACCCGCGATAGAGGACCTCAAACTTGCACCAGGAATTGCCCCGATCGGGGCCCTTCTCTTCTCGTTGAGACAATACCTCGGGCAAAAGAACAAAGGCCACAACGTTTATTGTAACGCTTAAATGAATACCGCACCACACCTTGCTATCGGAGATGTGACCGGTGGCAGTGAAGTATGCATGAGACAAGTCAAGGTGCCTTTGCAGCTGCAGGACACCCCTTAAGAACAGAAGGATCAATAGAGTTGATTCGCCTCACTCGCCTAAACCAGGGCTGCAGGGACAAAATATATCACGTCAGATCCATGCTCAGCAAGGACATGCAGCCCTGCAGGTACTCTAGACTCTCAGTCTTGGCTTGAGGCACGGAAATGGCAACATTACAACCTTGGTACAAGCAAACATCTCTATCAGATCAAGTAACATGCATCCTTCATACAAGTTCAGTCAATAGATAATAATATTATTGTCAAGGCCATTGCCTTTAGCTAAAACTACCCTGACATGTACCCAGTCAAGCCCAGCCGGACCCGAACCGGAAAGAAGATGTATACACATTGAATATTAAATGTTCCGGGCCATAACCCAGGTCATTAGGGGTTGGTCAGCCAAGGAAGCTAAGCTTACAGAAGCTGGAAGGCAGCGACGGCGAGACCAGCAGCGGCCAGGATGCCAGAGGCAACGTTGGAGGCACCCTGTTTCTGTTAGCTTTGCTTCTCGAGAGTGCAAGTTGGTGACTTACCATGTTGACAACGGTGGGAGGGTTGGTGGGGCTGACGACAGTGGTGTTGTCACCGTGCGAGGGCTTGGAGATGACAGTGGTGGGCTTGGGAGCAGCAGCAGAGGTCTCAGCAGTGGTCTCGGCGGGGGCAGCAGCAGTGGTAGCCTTGGTCTCCTCAACGGGCTTGGTCTGCTCAGCCTCAGTCTCCTCGGCCTGAGTCTCCTCGGGCTGCTCCTCGGCGGCAGTAGTAGGCTTAGGCTCAGTCTTGGTGGATTCGGGCTCCTCCTCAGCCTGGGTCTCCTCAGGCTCCTCCTCGGCCGCGGTGGTAGGCTTGGGCTCGGTCTTGGTGGTGGTGGGCTCCTCCTCGGGCTTGGTGGGGGGAGTGATGGTGATGCCGTAGTCTGAAATAATTAGACAAGTTCAAACCTCGATAACTTGATGTAACTTACCAGCGCACAGGTTCACGCCAAAGGCAATGGCAGCATCGGACTGGCTACCACACTCGTCCCAGATGCACTCGGCGAACCAGTTCTGGAGGTTGGAGCGCTTGCAGAAGCACAGGTACATGTTCTCCTCAGTGCAGTCCAGAGGAGGATGGTCGGTGATGACGCTCTGGAAGCAGTTGATGGCGCAGACGGACTGAGCCTGAGCCATGGAGGCCAGGCCAATGACGCCGGCAGCGGCGAGGCGGATCGAGGTGGAGGTCTTCATCTTGCTTGAGGTGTTTTGTTGAAATCGAACGAGTGATTTTGTTCTAACGAATGTGGTCGTTGTCGACGGGAAGCAAGGTAGTTGAGCGAGTGTTGAAGACGGATAGGGATGCTGGAAAAAAGAGAAGTCGAGTTCAGAGGCGAGAGATGCCGGGTATTAATATCTCAAAGGTAGACCTCTACCGGCATGGATCTCATCAAGTCTAGAGTGTGCCTGAGAAGGGCATGCAAGGGCCTCATCTCCGATCATTGGCCGTTACGAAGCGCTCCCGGTCCTGGAGCCTGTTAGTTGTGGCTGCGGCGTTCATTTCGCTTTGGATCTAGTCCAACTTGGCGGTGGCGATTGAAGCCTGTATGATGGATACGATTAGAGTTATCAGATCATCTGATAGTCTAGTTTTTTTTACTTCTTACCCTGTCAAACACCAACAGGGGACTCCGCTATCGGTCCCAGAAAACTCATTGGTACAAGCTCATCTGCAGCTGGCCCGTTCAAGAGGCCAAGAGTACGCCGAGGTCCTTTCCGGATGAGCCGAATTAAACACCAAGGCCAGGCCTGCAGTGTCCACACACCCCACGAACTTCCCTGTCGATTCATTTGGCACTAATGAAATGATTATCTTATCAGATCCCACCCTTCTCACGCCACTAACGATACCTTAACCCTGGACAGCATAACCGAGCCCAGAATCACACGAGCCGACGGCCGGACAGGCTAGCCAAGCTAGGTAGCTCGCTTTTGCACCATGTGCAGCCGAGGAAGAGGAGTTGAAAAGGAACATGGAGTGGGGGGAGTGAGCTCTGAGAGATTGCCCTGCCACAAAGAATGGCCATACCGCTCTACTAGGAGGGCATCTCGTACTCACCAGGAGGCCATTCTCGCTCAGTTTGGCAAGGTCGCCAAGGGTCATTGGTCTACAGCCGCACTTGACATGCAACCATTGTGATGGCTCACTTACTATTAAGACGGGTAAATCGCCCGCTTCCAGCGGTTGGTCTAGTAGAAAAAAAACTTTGTTTATCTCTCAACTCGAAGGAAAAAAAAAATGAAGGCCACTTTCTTTATTCTCGCCATTGCTGGCCTTGCCAGCGCAGCTGAAAAGACCATGTTTGATGCGCTGCCAGAGTGCTCACATGATTGTCTCACCAAGGCCATCAAGGGTTCATCCGACTGCAAACCTGAAGACAGCGACTGTCTCTGTGAGGTTGACAACTACCGCAGCATTTACTCTGGAGCAGAGGCCTGTGTTCTTCAAGCATGCGGTTCTGCCAAATCAGTTGGTAAGTCGATATATTGCAGATTAAGACCTCAGCCTAATCAACTAACACAATCACAAGAGGACGTCCTCCCAGCTGCAGCTCAGTTCTGCTACGACGTGACCGGTGGTGCCACCGCTCCACCAGTCGATGAGTCGGCCTCAGTCAAGGCCACTGGATCAGCTACCACCAAGGCAGCCGAGTCGACTGGCACCCCTGAAGCAGCTGCCACCAGCTCAACCGCCTCACCCGACGGAGCGGCTGCCATAGGCTCCATCGGTGGCTTCGGCATGATGGTGCTGGGTCTTCTCGCCGCCTTTTAGGCGAACTGTATGTGTAGTGTAGTCTGGGGAAGGTTTGGGGAGAATGCCAGGATGTGTGGCAGGGGTTTTTAATCTGGGTCTTTCTGATCCCGTCTTGTAACCATCTTCTTTACGCACAACGCGTCAGTTTTACACTGTTATTTGGCATGTAGAATAGAATGAATAATCACTGAACCCAATATTTTTCAGTGCATCAAGCATCCCGCAGCTATTCAACCTGATCCTGATCTAGAAGGTGGAATCTGATGATCCAGACCCTGGTGTTGACAAGGTTCCTCGGATCACGCAGTCCGTCCGATGGTCCGTTCCCCACATGGACGGAATTCATGCGCCAGACAAGGGTAGCCAGGCTGACAAGGGTTTAAATAGCGCAGCATGCATCACCAAACCGTTGATGGTGGTGTTGACGGTCGTTGGTGATGATGAACAGGGTTTGGACTCATCGATCGTGCACACGCATTCCATCTTGGTTGATATGTATCATCATGCAGCTTCTAAATCAAGCTTTCAGCTGGGTCAGGAGTTCCCCTAAGAATGGGTCCCGGAGTTTCGTGGGTTCCTGCATTTGTGTAGCGTCTGATGATGAGTTCGTATTCTGAGATCAGAACCAACAGCAGCCTCTTTGGGTCAGGTAACGGGATGAAGCGGGATGGCAGTGGGGGCATCAGGTTGAGTGCATGTGATGATGGTGTTGATCTAACAAGTTGATTTGAATGAGTCAAGACGTGAGTTTAGGGTAGTATGAATGAATGCAGAATGGTTCAAGCTGATCATCAGGGAGGTGATAGCTGTTCATGTAGATGATGCAAAGTCTTTGACGAAGCTTTGGGTGGTAAGATTCCAGATATTCATCTCAATGGAACTGAGTCATTGGAGGTTCGTTTGGTGGTTCGGGGAGTCAACATCTGAATTCATGCTGCTCAATGCCTTGGTTCCTATACTACAATGTTGTAACCCGAGAGAGAAGCGTCGAGTCAAGATAGTGTCAGCTCAGCGAACAAACTAAACTACTCATCACCTTCAAGATTCCCCTAGTTCTGAACAAAATCTGGGATATCATATCCCAACATCAGCTCTTCAACTTTGTGGTTGTTTTCATGTCAAAGCGGGATTAAACTCCTCTCTGACACTGTGACATGCCCTTTTTAATTTCATGAGGGTACTACTACTGAGAATGCAGTTGGCAAAACATCAAGCTGACGCTTTATGCCTCCCATCATTCTCATGTTCTACAATACAAACTGTTAGGACTCATCGAGTGGTCTTTGAGGACTGTATTATCGTCATCTATAGACTAAGCCATAATTCGATATAGGCAGGCACAAGCTTTGATCTACCCGGCACTTGTGAGCTCAAGGCGGGTAAAGGCGATGATATGATGATTAGTGCATCTCGATCTAGATATCACCTGCGATGCACTAGCTAGTTCCCGTGCAATTCATAACCGTTGATATTCGGTGTCTGCTACCGCCAACCTACCCTTTCCTGCACCAACTCATAGCTTGTCCCATCTCAAACCCGACTTTCTTTACGAGCCAACCAATCCTTGATGCAAACTCCTCCGTTGGTTCGACGCCACGGTGTTCCCTGATCATCACCGTCCCAGACTTTCATCATGAGGCCGAGTCAAACACAGCCTCGACGGTTGACTCGGCCGGAGAGAAATTCCAAGCGCCTGACTCTGTCTAGGCCCAAACCGAAGCTCCAACGCCTAGACCGAGCGCATCCCGCGCGGACATGGTCTGTTAGTGTAACTCGCCAATGGTACGAGTAACTACATTGGGAATGACGGACGGGGGGACTTTTGGCACGCTGTCAGTTAAGGCACGGAGTGGGGGTTTTAACTGTTTGCCCGCCTCCGCACCCCAGCAGGCATTGTCTCGTAGCGCATTCTTGGTACAGGAAATTAAACACGTAGAGCACCCAATGAAGGACTTGAATGTAATTATTCCGTCTGTGAATTTAGAGCCAGTCAAGGAAACTCTCGCCGGTGTCCGCAGTCTCCTGGATCCTTGGTTCAAACAGCTGAACGAAGTCCTTGCTGGAGCTGCCAGGGGTATCAAGAAATGTCTCTGCTAGCTTCTTTCAGGACACGCCATTTTCCTCAAAAGGCGACTCGTACCAAGAGCATGAACCAACATATCGCTCAAAAGGACAAGGCTTTTGCGAACGCCATCAGGAACAATAAGCATTCACGCATTTTAGGCCTCGGCATGGATCGATCTGTTCTGTGGGGCGAACTAAATCTGCAATGGAAAAGGGGAAGCAGAAGAAAATAAACGGCTTTTGGTGCACGCGACTGACTCCCCGGTTCGTTCGTGGTCGGAGATTGAACTGATTGATAAAGATTGAGTTGGGCCGGTCTCCACGTGGCGAACTGTTGTTTAACTTATTTCCAGGGGCTTGAGCTTGTGTGAACCACTGGAGCTTTGTCTCAGCCACGAGCGTTCAGATGATCGGCACGGTCGGAAAGTGTTCCGGTGGTGCATTCCGAAGGCCGAGGTGCTAAAGGATGCTGAATGCGATGAATATGCTGTCATCCGTTCATTGCATTGTTTATTTACGTCGTTAACTTTTGAGAGTGTGACCCTGGCAACTCCTCAGTCACAGACAGTACTACCCTACAGAGGTGGCTTGAGAGTTCTGCTCACTAACACGCTGTGTCGCGAAACATCAAGCCCCAACGGAAGGGAAGGGTTTACCGATTTTGTACCTAACCACAGCTGAGACTTAAAACACAAAATTGGCGCTGGCGATGCGCATGCATCATTCATCACGCTGAACTGTTTGTTTGAAGATAGTGTGGCGTGCATCTTCTTGCCTCTGATCAACGTATAAACACCTCCATTATTATTCTCGGTAGTTTGTTTATTGTCCCTCTCTCATCCCTTTCGAAGAGTGAGGATGAACTTGAAGGCAAGAAGCCTGTCCTAAACAAGTTCCCCGTCAAGGCGTCGGCGCTTCGGGAGCTCTATGAAGAGCTACATGCTTCTGGTCGGATGATCGCGTGGAGGTGAAGGATGGTAAGGGGCCAAGGCCCTCTCATTTTGAGAGGTAGATAGAGGCATAGTCGTGGTCGATTTAATTGGCTGTTGTTGCTCTGGGGCTCGGGCTATAATCCCATCATATAAATATATAAAATGCTATGGTGATTCTATGACTGACAATTGCACACACTCTAACCAAGCTGTATTGTTACGAAGAGATAACAAATGGTAACAATGAAGGCTCTACCCATGGGCCTCCTGAGGAAACACCGCCTCCTCATTCACGCTGGCCATACATTCCCTCGTACTCGATAGCATACCTTTCGTCTACTCCATCTTCTCTCTATCTCGGCGGCCAGCAGGAAGAGCAATTCCAAGAGGCAACCACATATTCATTTTTTCTCAGTGATGAAAGCAACTGACACAGGTGTCGGCAACATCATCATAAACCATCATCAGTCATGTCCATCTAAGCATTGCTTAGGCCACTTTTTCTTCTATCTAGCATCGCCACTCAGTACCAACTATCAGAACACGGCAGTCTACCACCAGCCCAGATCAGACCCCCATGACCTACCAGTATGCCATCCACAAATACTACGACAGTGGACAGACTCTACCTATCATTACCAACCGGCCAGTTTCCAGAGTCCACCTCAGTCCTATTGTCATAGCCCATAACTCCACGGGCTGGATATTCTCGCCCGCTCTACCTACGTTTCCCCGTCCTGATTGAAGCCCCAGAATCACTGCAGTCCCCAAAGCAGATTAATTTGGTGTATGATGGCCGTTTTCAATCTGCCTGGATCTCGTCCATGCATATGAGGAAGCTTACTCGGATATCTTTCTGCCCTGAAATTCGATCCTTGTTTCTGCGGCAGCCAGCCTGTCAAGACTTGTCTTTCGAAAGGTGGCGTACCCGGTGAACAAAAGTAATCAAGTTTAGAGGGGCGCAGCCCATCGCAGTCTGCAAGCCATGTTTTGAATCGCAGCCCGCACCAATACCGTGTGCAGAAGAGAGACCAGCTGAACAGTCTTGATGTCCGTATGGGCGATCGGAGCAACACCTAGTACACCCTTGTTCCCAATGGTGGTGACTCTCCCCCAAGGCCTGAAAATTACCCTCTTGATCTTGCACTCTCCTTTCCTCCCAACTCTGAAATCCCACCTGGGAATACCTATCATCATGGCCTCTTATGAAGCAATTCGTAACATTCCAGTCTCGCCCATCCAGAGTTCAAGACCTAACCAGGGTTCATTGGACCCAAGTCTCGATGCCCCTTCACGATACGAAGCCCTTCTCAGCGACGATACAGAAGCCAACAACTCCTCCGAACCGGTCGTCGACGCGTTGCCTCCGTCTACCTCGATGCCGATTTCTCCCAAGCCCCGCACCTGGAGCCAGCACCTATACCACAGACTTGGCTATAGTGCACTGCTTGTTCTTGTCCTTGGCAGCGCTGCCATCTTTATTTCGTCCGCTATTCTTGTCTTCCTTTGGACTGGAGCCGATGACGCTCGAAACCGCCGCCGACAGCCAAAATTCTGGAATGACGTGGTCTTTCGCGATTGGTCAACTCGAGTCGTCACGATATGCTCTGCTATCATCCGGATATCATTGGCCTTTCAGATCGGCTTCATCACTGCGGCCATGTCGGCGGTGATGCTGGAAACCTCCAAATGCAGATTCCGCGATCTAGCTACCCTCAGTATTCAAAGAGCCTCAAGCACCAATGCTAGCCCCTCAAATGTTCTACCAGCAGCTTTCAGACAATGCACCGCAACTGGCTTCTCTGGCTTCTGCTACGTCCTGATCCTCTCGATTTCATTTGCCATTGCGCTCATGTCAACATTTACCTCTACGATTCTTCTGTCCGACTTTGGAACGTCCCGCGCCACAGCTCCGAGCACCACCAATATCATTCCTCTAGGAATAAACTCGACATTGTATGATAGTTTTGATGACTTCGAAATCGGTATCTCGTCTTACTTCAAGTCGAGACCCTCCGCACACTGGCGATTCGCGGAAGCCAAAAGGAGCCAGACTTCCTCGAGGGAGCTTGGTGATACTGGAGATGTCTACCGGGCCTTGCTCCCATTTAGTAGTCCAGGTGCCAGAGCCTCTCTGGAGTACTATTCTGGTCCAGCGTTTATCAATAACCACAGAACCGTTTGTCTCGGCCCAAAGATTAGCAAGATAAAGCTCAACTACACTAAAAACGGCCAAGAATTATTTTTGCAAGGTACGCTGTCTGCCAAACGTGACAACCTCATCAGCCTCTCAGATCTAAACGGCGACCCCGTAAAGATGGGCTGCCGTGTAGAGGGTATCTGGAATGATGACAAGCATTGGCCGCTTTCAACATGCGAGTTGAACACAGGCGAATCGGCACATGACCACTTTGAGGACCTCTATGCGGACGATTATTTGAAGGACTCTAAAGACAAATTATCCGGCAAGCGTTATTACTTCTATCCAATCATGCTTATCAACGCGAGTGCATACCTCGAGACGATCCCTAGCCGGTCCCTACGCAATCTCAGCAGTACAACAGATCGCTTATGGACAACAGCTTACGTTAATGGGACTCAGGTTCTGAACGCCACTGTCTGTTTCGTCAATACGAGGCCGCTGCCAATGTTCCATATCACCATGTCTGGGCGGCCCATCTCATCTGAGCCTATGGTCGATTGGCGTAGGCTCTCAAGCAGGAAGAATAGTACGGGACATCTGCAACAGATTGGCATTGGTTTACCACCTGATGACTTTGAAAGACGCGGAATTCTGGATCTCCAGATTCAACCAGGCATGGATGATAACGATATTGAGGCCTTTCGGCAGCACGAGAAACTGCTTCATTCCGCCCTTTCCGAGATGAACCCTTCCAAGAGCTGGAATTTGGTGACCAACGTCACATATTCCGGGTTTTTCCCATGGACTTCACACCCAGAGAACTCGGCCCTTGTTCAGAAAGTCCTGCAGGTGACGCAAGATCCAGCACTAGCCATCCAGGCATTAGCATTTCGCTTTTCTCAGATGCTCTATTACGCCCATCAACCAAGATTCAATATCAGACGGCCCGTTACAACGATCGACGCTTCCGAAATGCTCATCCCAACACAATGGACCGGTCTCTCCGTTGTGTTGGCGACACTTTCAGTGCATTTCATTGTTCTTAATATTGCAGCAATCTTGTTTGTGCTCTGGACAAAGGCTTCGTTGTTGGGGAATGCTTGGCAGGTTATCTCTCAGATGATATCACATGAGACTAGAGAGGTGATGGATACACCTAGTGTCGATGCTATGCGCGATAAGGATGTGGAGGAATGGGCAAAGGCCACAGGCCGTGATTCGCAGGTATACCATCTATCACGCTCTGATGGTCGAGGTCGAACAGAGATACATCTATGTTAGGTGTTGAAGAGAGATGTCGGTATGCGATCTTGAAGTGCTTTCCGTCTTTCGGTGGATTAAATCATTGTTTACGCTTGGCAAAAATCCATGCCGCTACTGAATGATCACTTATATCGAGACGAGACCTACCGTGAGAGTATGTAGAGTTTAGTTTTAGATTACGAAGTGTTTATCTTTTATTTATGCCCATAGGAGAATAATGCTTCTGATGATAGACGTGCGTTCTGCCGTCGGGACAGCACCAGAGCAGCGAATATGGTAGCCAGTTGCCATAGGTGTCACCCTCCGTTTTCTGAGATGTGCCCGAGTTTCATCGCGATGCCATGGTCGGGTCCCTTGCACAGTGAGGCCTTGAACGCGCGCCTCTTCTGGCCTTCAGGGCACAAGAGGGAGGTTCCATCGATCAAGAATATGGAAGCGGATCTCTTCCTTCCTGTCCCCCCGATGATGTTGCGTCTTGAGGGTCTGGTCCTTGTTGCAGAAGTAGTGGACCATCCAGAACGTCGGTCCAAACGTGCTCGTTGACATCTTCGCCATACCTGTCGCCCTTGGTGTGTGGTTGCAAAGCTCGATGATAGTCGACCCGTCCCGATCAACCCAACACCCCTCTATCCAAGATTGTCCCTCTCATTCATTCGCGAGTCCCCCACAAGAACCCAAGAATTAAGGGGAGTCTTCTTACTCGCTTTCATCCTCGACGAGCTGTTTCTTCTCGGGCCTGTTAGAGACAGACAAGTGATCGGGCGGGGTAGACGCAGCTCGGGGTCTTGTCAAGGGACTGCGTGGATGAGTGATGGAATGGGAAGGGTCAAATGACAACGGAAAATGAAGGGGATGTAATGGAGTTTTATAATTTATTTTCTTTTCTTTCTTTCTTTCTTTCTTTCGCTGGCATATAGATTCATTGGCCAAAGGGAACTCAAAAATATGGCCAGATACGGGAATGACAGTGCCGTGAGAAGACGACTCCTTCACAATGCGATGCAGCTTCACATGTCTGCCAGATGGCGGAGATGGCCGCGAAGTGGACCCTGACCCATGACGCAGGGGGAGACAGCGGTACATTTCATATGCGCCTGTGGGCAGTGGTGCTCGATGTACCCACGTACTGCTAGGTACCTCTTCACATGGCTCCATCAAGAGTCTCACCCCAGAATGTCCAAAAGCGACAAGGTGATTTGTTCCAATGTGTCTCTGTTAATATGCTAGAAGAATCAGAGCCTCGAAACAAGTCGGGCGCATTGCAAATGCATTTGTCTGGTGTTGATAAAATTGACCATGCCTCTAATTCATCCATTTGACAAGGTTTTTCATCCTTCATCTCTTGCCTGGCGTATCCTTTCATCAGGGAATTCGAAATGAAGTGTTACTGTCGCATCACCGCCTACTCAATCAGGAACAGTGGTCGCAGGGAGCTTGCTGCCAATGTTCTCTCCACCCTGAGGCATTTTTCCTTTCTTCTTCTTCTTTTTTTTTTGGCATCTTCCCCCCCCTTCGTTCTCCAAGTACTTCAATGCTCTTACACCTCGCAAATGCGATCTGGCTTGTGCCATTCATTGTCTTTTCATCATTGTCAATGTGTGTCGACACTCTGCACCTGCTAAACGCTACTCTGGGCTACGATGTGGGGCAGGGAACCTACTTAAGATCGAAGGGCTCTCAAATTAGCACCGGTGGTACAAAGGGTACTTTGGTGTGGTGGGTAACTCCCTTCAACCTAGGTTGGTCTCAAATACCTCGAGTGCATTCGAGTTACCCGGAGTTCCGCCGGCCTTTTTTTTTTTGGCCCGGAGTCTATTGGTCGATCCCCACCCCGCACCTTCCTCTTTTTTTGCTTTTTTTGCGTCGCGCCGTCCTTATCTTATCAGCGCCACTGTGGCGCTCGCACGTGACCCGACCGTCCCACTGACTGTCTCGTGTCGTGCATCTGCGACTCGTCTCGGCATCTAATGCATCATTTACCTTAAGAAAAGTAGATTGAAGATGATGATGCGCGCTTGCGGCACCTCACGTAAACACAGTCTCACACGGCCGGGAGGGTCTCAAAGCCTCAATTACCAACGAGCAATATCTTGCAGCATTGACAACATTCAAGAGAGGAACCAATCATGTGTAAACGGCTGCGCACACCCAAACGCCAAATGCATGACTTCCCGAGAGGATCGTGACTGATCGGCAATGTCTGAGACACCTGCGCTCAAACACAGCTGTACCTGACAGATCCTAAAACTCCGGTCGCCAACGAACAGTCTCACAAATGGTCGCTTGCATCATGCATGGCATTACCAGTTACATGCGCGACCGTGAATCACTCCATCCTCAATTGCATGACTCCTCATCTAGCCATCTGATCTTCAAGCATGCAGAGAAACATCAGCATCACGCGCGCGCGCAAGGGAACCATCAATTGAATTGAATCAAAACTTGTACATTACTGTCATTCTTAAAGTGGTATTTTGCTACATTCAGGCTCATAAATTACAGACGAGGAGAAACGTTCAGCGTAGGCGCCTTGCCAATGTCAAATCGGTCCAGGTTCATCACCTTGACCCAAGCAGCCACGAAATCCTTGACCAGCTTCTCATCACCACCAGCCTCAGCGTACACCTCAGCCAGAGCGCGGAGCTCGGCGTGAGAGCCAAAGACAAGGTCGACGCGGGTACCGGTCCACTTCTTGGCTCCAGTCTTGCGGTCGGAGCCCTCGAAGAGGTCGCCGTTGCCGACGGGCTTCCAGACGGTGCCCATGTCGAGGAGGTTGACGAAGAAGTCGTTGCTAAGAGCACCGGGACGGTCGGTGAAGATGCCGTGGG
Source organism: Fusarium sp. NRRL 66088 (assembly GCA_013186415.1). NCBI lineage: Eukaryota > Fungi > Ascomycota > Sordariomycetes > Hypocreales > Nectriaceae > Fusarium > Fusarium sp. NRRL 66088. The sequence goes on from JABCKD010000439.1 coordinate 18,670, forward strand.
AAGAGCCATCCCAGTTGGCGTTGAGGGCTCGGAGACCACCGATGAGGGCGGTCAGCTCGGGCAGGGACAGAGTCAGAAGCTGAGCACGGTCGATGAGCATGTGCTCAAGCTTGACACGTGGTGTTGACTGTCCGTAGTTTCGGAAGCCATCGACCGAGGGCTTGAGGTAGTTGGCAGACTGGATGTCGGTCTGCTCCTGGGTAGCATCGGTGCGACCGGGGGTGAAGGGGACCGAGACAAAGAAGCCAGCGTCCTTGGCAGCCTTCTCAACACCTGCGGAACCAGCGAGGACGATAACATCAGCAAGAGAGATACGCTTGCCGTTGGGCTGAGCGTTGTTGAACTTCTGCTGAATGCCCTCAAGAACGCTGAGGACCTTGCTAAGCTGAGCAGGGTTGTTGACCTCCCAGTTCTTCTGGGGCTCAAGACGGATACGGGCGCCGTTGGCACCACCGCGAAGGTCACTGCCTCGGAAGGTGGAGGCAGAGGCCCAAGCAGTAGAGGCCAGCTGGGTAGCGCTCAATCCGGACTTGAGAATCTCGGTCTTGATGGCAGCGACGTCACCCTCATCGATCAGCTTAAAGTCGACTTCGGGAACAGGGTCCTGCCACAAGAAGCTCTCCTTGGGAACCTCGGGACCGAGGTAGCGCGACACGGGACCCATGTCACGGTGGGTAAGCTTGAACCAAGCCTTGGCGAAAACCTCGGTGAACTCGTCAAAGTTGTTGAGGAATCGTCGCGAGATCTTCTCATACTCGGGGTCGAATCGGAGAGAAAGATCAGTCGTCAACATGGTAGGGCGCTGCTTCTTGTTGGGGTCGAAGGCATGGGGGATGATCTCGGGAGCATCCTTTGCCACCCACTGGTGAGCACCGGCAGGGCTCTTGGTGAGCTCCCACTCGAACTTGAAGAGGTACTCAAAGAAGTTGTTGCTCCACTTGGTGGGAGTACCAGTCCAGGTAACCTCGAGTCCACTGGTGGTGGCGTCGGGACCCTTGCCGGACTTGTAAGAGTTGGCCCAGCCGAGGCCCTGCGCCTCAAGGCCTGCAGCCTCGGGCTCGGGACCGACGTGGTCGGAGGAGCCTGCTCCGTGGGTCTTTCCGAAAGAATGTCCTCCGGCAATGAGGGCAACGGTCTCCTCATCGTTCATAGCCATGCGGGCAAATGTATCGCGGATATCTCGAGCAGCAGCCACGGGATCAGGGTTGCCATCAGGACCCTCTGTAGATTTAGTCAGCAATTAGCCCCACAATTACGACGGGTAAGCACACGTGCTGGCAAAGTGAGGTCATCACCAACTCGGTCAACCAAGATGGTCAACCAAGCTCCGAATCAACCCCACGATGCCACCACATGATACGCGAATGGACAAGACACTCAAAAACGCAAGAAAGGGGGAATACTAGCCTGGATTCACGTAAATAAGGCCCATCTAAGCCTGTTAGTAACGTTCTTCAAGGAAGGATGCGTTGACCGGATGGTGGAGGCCAGTCAGTCGGTGGGGGGAAACACCAGACCTGCTTCGACCATGGTTAGGTTAAACTTACATCTAGTTACACGATTAGCATATGGTTAATAGTGGAGGGACGAAATGAACTTACGAACTGCGCCGAGGGGCTCCTCAAGCTTGCGGTTGTGAATGTCCTTGTGGGGGGCCTCATCAGAATCGATAGCGCCAGCCTTGGATGTACCAGGATGGCCATCAGAATAGCGAACATCGTTGCCGAGCCAGGTGGTCTCGCCACCCTATATACCAAGTTAGCTATTATCAGCATCAGATATGCTGTTTGTAAACTTGCGTAGTATGTGCTCTCGTCCGCCTCCCATGTATCCTCGCGGCCACCAGCAAAGCCGATGGTCTTGAAGCCCATCGACTCGAGAGCGACGTTGCCGGTGAGGACAATCAG
>JABCKD010000440.1:0-27985 GCA_013186415.1 Fusarium sp. NRRL 66088
CCGTTTTATGTCTTGATCGCTTTTTTTCGCGGATTTTCCGCCGCCTAGCCGCCGACCTCCTTCCTCCCTCTCCCCCCCTACGCCCCCCTGCCAACATGTCATCACGCAAGGTCCGCGTCAAGAAGTTGAGCGTCAAGACGACGCTCCCCGTCCTTCGCGAAGATCAGATCGACCCCTCCGAGTACGAAGCTCTTACAACCGAGAACCAAATCGCGACCGGCGTCGAGCAGGCCGAGGAAAATGTGAGTCTTTGTCCTCTTGCCAGATATGCGATATCACGTGGCTTCTCACGTGATATACCTTGGCACTCCCGACGCGTCTTTGATACACCACCCATCCACCACCACCACCACTACCCCTCCACGGGCCTCAGATTTACTCATTTTTAAATAGGAATACCATCTGCAAACAATTCTCAAGGAAGCGGGTACAAGCAATGACCAAGAAATTCCCGTTCCGCCTCCCCAGGAGAGCGACATCAACTATGATGAGCTCTATCCTGTTCCCTTTCATAAACCTTCCTCTTATATCCGCTTCTCCCAGACTGTCGAGGAATGCATCACATGTCTCTATGACATGACCACCGAAGATGATGAGTTCCTCAAGCAGTACAATAGTAAACCCCCTGCCGCTGGCCTCCTCTCCGAAGATGACTTTGAGCGCATCATGGAGGTGTTTGAGGACACCGCCGCTGAGCAGACTCCATTCGCGTCAGTCGACAATACTGTTGCCGCCTATGACATGATGGTTCCAGCTCTTAACCACCTTGGCTCACCAGTCTTGATGCACCATGCAAAGCCCGTGTACGAGTACTGGAAGTCAAGACGGTTGGAAGCTGGCAACAAGCCCCTGCATCCCACTCTCAAGTTTGAGACTCACCAAGAGACTGATGATGCGGATCCCTTTGTCTGTTTTAGACGGAGAGAGGCTCGTCAAACTCGAAAGACGCGAGCTCGTGACAACAAGATCGCAGAAACTCTCAAGAAACTGCGGCGCGAGCTTGAAGATGGTCGGCAATTGGTCCTCATGGCATACGAGCGCGAAATGCTGAAGCGAGAGTTGCTGACCATGGACCGTGCTGTCTTTGAGGAGAGGGCAAGACTCAAGGGGATTAAGCTTCGGTTGGGGATCAAAGGAGAGGACGAAGATCTCGTCAACCAAAAGGTATGTGGACTAAACACTCCGCGTAACCCTGGCGCATATCAAGTCATCCCACTCGGTACTAACTTGAATAAACAGCCCCAGAAGAGAAAGCCTGTGGATGCGCCAGTGGTGCAACGACCGCCTGGAGTCCATCTGCGGCAACCTGTGCGGTCGGATGGTAGAACACTCGACGCCGATCTCGTCCAGCTGGCAGACAAGCTGGCAGAGAAGGACAATGAGTTGCGACTTGACATAGAAATGAAGGTCCAGAACCACCGCAAGTGGAACCAGAACCATATTGATCTCACTCGAGATCCGCTCTCGCCTGTCAAGGACCAGGGTATGGAGCTCAAGTTCCGACCAGCCAAGACGCAATACTTGATGACGCCTCCCGCGTCGAATTCTTCAGAAATGGATGTGGATGAGGACGCACCTGACGCTATGCAACTGGACAAGCGTGAGCCGCCCGTTTTCCAGTTCAGTGCTGGATCGAGTGAGCCACCTAGGAACAACCATCCAGCGTTCCGTCGACGAATTGGCCGACTGAACCGACTCTGGATCGACCGGAGAGGCATGGTGACGCCGCCCCGGGAGATGAGTGACGAACAGTCAGACCGGTGGAAGTACGACTCAGACTCTGATGATGACGAGCCACCGGTATATGAGGTCGATCCGTTTGATACTCGAGCGCTCAAATTTAGAGCGACGATTCCACTCAACCCATATATGTTTAGACCACGACCGACGGTGCCGCCAGAAGCAGTGGCGGCAGCGCAAGCGCAAGCTGCAGCACAAGCTGGGAACCGAGGACTACCGTCGGCGGCAGTAGTGGCAGCGCATGCCCACGCACAAGCCCACGCGCAAGCGGCAGCACAAGCGCACATGGCAGCGCAAGCGCAAGCTAAAGCGGCGGCAGCGGCGCAGGCACAGGCGGCGGCTCAAGCTCAAGCACAAGCTCAGGCGGCCGCAGCGGCATCGTGAGTGCCGAAAGGTGATGACCGGGACCGGCCCGGAAGCATATTGTATGATAATGGTGTTTATGTGTTTTATACCCAATATTTGGAGGAGAGCGTGGACGGGAGCGGTTCGAAGAGGGCCGGCGGCCGTTCAAAGGCGGGGGAGGAATGATGTAAAGTATTCAATCGTGGGCCGTGGCATTGCGAGGAGTTTGGAGCCGATCATGTTTGGACGCGGGGGAGGAAGAGCTCAACCGATGGCCCAAGCCGATGAAAAATAAAAAAGACCAACGGTCTATAGTAGACCGTAAGAATATTTGTGTGTCGTGCCTGCGAATGTCAGTGTCATTGTGTCTGTCAGTAGACGGTCTGATCGAGTCTCGGAGAGGTCAGGTGGACGTGTTGGTGAGAGGGTGGCTGAGGGGGGGAAGCTTTGTAGCGTCCTCGGACTTGAACGTGACGACGGGAGGTTTTAAAGCAAGCGGCCGTGAATTGTTGACGTCTATGAAAAAGACTCGAGGCTTTATATGTAGCAGGCAGAAGGTATAAAAGTCGATTTGGAGGAGGAGGCAGTGCGGGAACAAGGTTCGGGATGACGAAGCTTGCTTGGATGAGGGACCTGGGATATGTCATGTTAGCAGGGGAGCAAGGCTGGGGGTGTATATGAAGAGAAGGGGGGGAATAGAGGAAATTACTACACCAGAGAGAACAAAGTAGCAAGAAGCAAACTCTAGCAGAAGAGGTATTCAAGCTTGGAGGAGCAGTAGAAAAAACTGCATGGTGGATATCAATCAAGTGTGAGCGTGTGATGGTGATAGAGGAGGCTCGGTCGTCGAGTGGAGGGCAGCAGGCGGGCGGGAAAAGTGGCCGGCGAACCGGGCGCCCTGGATTTGGGTTTCACTCCCGTCTCCCGTCTTTCGACTTGTAAGGGACCTTGTTGTGGCTTGACCCATGCGGCAAATCTGTGTGTGTGTGTGGCTGGTGACCCGCGCTAATAGATTTTTTTTTACTCTTTTTTTTTCTTGAGCTTTTTTTTTTGTTTCCCATCAACGACAATCCCCCCCCACCCATTCAGGGCTGCTTCGACGAGTAAGCGAGGAGCTAGATTGGTTAGGTTGTTCCTTTCTGTTTCCTCTTCTCCACTGAATTTATATCGGCCGGGAGAAGGAGGGGGAAGAGTGAGAGATCCATGTCGAGACGTGCCCCTCATCTATCTTATCGCAATTCATCTTTTGACATCACTTGATACAACTTTACCAACAACATCCTTTTATACTTTGTATTCCCTTTTACCTAATCTTGTTTCTTTAAATGTTTACTCGCATGCCATGATATAGACAGACTTTACGATATCAAGACTACAAACTACACGCTGCGATCAGACCTAGACTTTTCTCAACACCACTGACGATATACCCCACCATGGCCTTCTCACGCAAGTCCTCCTACATCGCCCTCGGCTGCGAAGGCTCCGCCAACAAGCTCGGCATCGGCGTCATTCTTCACACCGCGACAGAGACAAAGATTCTCTCCAACCTCCGCGATACCTTTGTCTCGCCCCCCGGCACAGGGTTCCTGCCCAAGGACACGGCCGCCCACCATCGAGCACACTTTGTCCGTCTCGCCCGTGAGGCCCTCGCGGAGGCCCGCGTTTCTCCCCAAGATGTCGATTGTATCTGCTATACAAAGGGACCTGGTATGGGTGCCCCGCTCAACTCGGTCGCTGTCGCTGCGAGGGCGCTATCGTTGTTGTGGGATCGGCCGCTTGTTGGTGTGAACCACTGTGTTGGACATATTGAGATGGGACGATATATCACCGGCGCCGACAACCCAGTTGTGCTGTACGTGTCGGGTGGAAACTCGCAGGTTATCGCCTACGCTGAGCAGCGGTATCGTATCTTTGGAGAGACGCTCGATATTGCTGTGGGAAACTGCCTAGATCGGTTCGCCCGTACTCTAGAGATCAGCAACGATCCTGCGCCGGGCTACAATATTGAACAGCTCGCCAAGAAGGGAACAAAACTCCTCGATCTCCCCTACGCCGTCAAGGGCATGGACTGCTCATTCTCAGGCATCCTTGCTTCCGCGGATGCACTCGCAGCGCAGATGAAAGCCGGCGCCGACTTTACCCCCGCGGACCTATGCTTCTCACTTCAAGAGACGGTATTCGCCATGCTGGTCGAGATCACAGAGCGGGCCATGGCGCACGTGGGATCGTCGCAGGTTCTCATCGTGGGCGGCGTTGGCTGCAACGAGCGGCTGCAGGAGATGATGGGCCACATGGCTCTCGAGCGAGGGGGGTCCGTCTACGCCACCGACGAGAGGTTCTGCATCGACAACGGCATCATGATTGCCCACGCCGGTCTGCTGGCCTACGAGACGGGGTTTCGCACGCCACTGGAGGAGAGTACTTGTACGCAGCGCTTCAGGACCGACGAGGTCTTTATCGAATGGAGAGACTGATGCAAGATTATGGGGCGATCGATGAATCGTGTGTGATTTGTATTGACTCATCCTGGGCGCTGGCTTGTCATGGTTGACAGTGCCATGGCGACTCGACTCACAAACAATCGCGGTGCCTATTCATCTCTCAATCTCCCGCACTGAGACGTTACTCATCTTGCTCCAGGCATCTGGAATATCCTTTCATTCCCCCATCACTCATACTAACCCCCTTCATGCATACATATCGGTGTACATCACATCATGATCAAAAGAATGGAAGCTTCCACCTGAATCTTCCGTCCAAAACTGAGCAGGCCCTTCGAAACATGGCCGTTATCCCCTGGGCAGGCTTTGTCTCGCCCTTGTCTGAGAGCTGGGTCTAACCATCATCCGAAGACGTGGGCTTGTAGACAATCGTCGTGACATACTGTCTCATCTATTAGCAAACTTCCTCCGACGGTAGCAACGACGTCGCATACCTTGTTTCTATACCGAGTCGTGGCTGACACGGCAAGAATATTGTTCTTGATACTGCTGGTGGCAAGATGGTTGAGAATGGTGTGGTTGGGCATGTTGAGCACGCTGTTGTCGTCCTTCATCAGCGTCGCCGCGTTAAGGATGGGCTTGCTCAAGAACCCGGGCAGCGTGGGAGGGTTCGGCAACTTCTCGATGGCCGTGACAGCGTACTGATACGCGGGAGAATCCTCTGGCTGGTCAAAGTCGACGAGGTACTTGGGGATCTGGCTGCGGTACGACTCTGGCGGGGGAACGGCCTTGCCCTTGGGAGGGAGGACCTTTTGACCTGGGGGTGCAGCCTGGGCGGCGGATTGAGGATCGGGGGCCTGCTGCTGATGGGCATCATCAGGGTTGACCTCGATGTAGTTGACCAGGTTGTTGCCAAAGTCGACAGTGGTGGGCAGGTCTGGAGACGTCTGCATGATACCGTCCACCAGGAAGCGGACATGGTGGGTGCCGGGGAGGATGTAGACGGTGGTGCTGAAGCACCCAGGCCGATCTTCGCTGTATTAATATACATGTCAGTAAACAAGCAAACTTGCATAATGTTTTTTTCTCTCTCTCCTCATACGACATGCCAGGGCGAGACCCGGGTGTGACAAGTCATCCGAGACTGTCAGGCCAGCCATGGAGACACAGAAGGATGCGGACAACCGATTCAATGTCTCGGAGTGGAGGGTAACATGGGCAGATATAACATCATTTTGGTTGACTTACATGGGATGAAGTCGCTGCTTTCGATTCCATTGGAAGATTGTGCCCGTTACGTAGACCTTTTCACCGCCACGGAGCCACTCAAGCTTGGCCGGAACGACAGGTCTTGTCTTATCAACTCGAAGCTCCTCACTGTCCTCCTCGTCGACAGTCGTCGCGCTCAGCGCGGAGCTCTTGCGGGTCATGCCATCCGACGAGTCGATCAGCTCGATCTCAGGAACCGGCTGGTCATTCTCGGGCGCGAGGATGGGAGAACCAGGTGTATGGACCTCCTCGTCGATGGGGAGGGGAAGACGAGGAGGACGGGTGAGGTACATGTCGGTGATGCTGCTGTTTGAAACGAGGGTCGGCTCGGGGATGGGGATATGAGCTGAGAGGTGGGAGCGGACGGACGATGCCTCGATAGGCACGTCGACAGGTTTGGTAGGTTCATCGCGAGGAGCAACGGCATGCTTTGACTCGACAGTCTTATCCGGAACAGCCCTGGCGTCGGAGGAAGAAGCGATCTTTTGAGGAACTGCGACGCCGCTGTGTGGAGAACCGCTGAGGGACGAGACGGCGGTGGGAGGCAGGCTCTTGGGGCGGTTGACGACGGTGGAACCCTGCGCCTGAGCCATGGAGGGCTCCGGGGGAGCGGGGGAGCGGTGGGCGTGGCCGGGGATGATGTTGCGGGCGTCCTTGCGGTGGTGATGCCGAGGCGACTCGTGTCCGTGTCCGTGGCCGGGCGCGGACCCGGGGGCCGACGACGTGGGTGTCGCCGGCTTGGAGGAAGAGGACGGGTTGTTACCCATGGTTCTCTATCCCTATCCCCTCAGGGATGATTGCCTCTTTTTTTTTTGTGAAAGCAAGGAGATTTAGTGTGAGAGGAAAACGACGATGGTAGGTGGTGAGTGAGTGTGTTTCTTATAGCGATGACGATGTTGGCATTGCTCAATCACACACGGGTTCCGATTCAAGGCCACAGGGTATATATCCCCATACGCACGCGCCCACCTTCCTGCGCCAATTGAACGTCTCCCCTCTGATGGGACGAGAAAAAGCCAACAAACGGTTCTAGCACGACAGCTTTCACTCCTTTTGTGTCGCCGCCGGTGGGGGGGGAGTTTTGTACTTTGTAGATCGGTGTAATGTGTCTCGTATCTGCGAAGCGAATCGCGGGGATGGCAGTGAAATACCGGTCGTATATGTATGAGCGCAAAATATGTACCGTCGAGAAGATAAATCGTTCGTGGTGGCGTTCTTTTTTTTCGTTTGGTTTGTACCACGCGTTGTGTGGCCTGTCGTCGTTGTCGTCGTCGGTCGCGGGGTGGGAGTGTGGAGAGGAAGAGAGTCATGGAGGAGCGGAAGGAGAAGAGAATGCTGGGGGGGGGGTGATAGTAAAAGCCAAAGAGTGACATTTCCCCTCACACTCCTTTGCGTGTATAGCTAAGTACTCATGCCCATACCCTAACACCTGTGAGACCCACCGTGGTTGGGCTTCTGCAGTTGATGGCGGGGTGGAAGCATCCGCTAAGTGCAGGTCCACCACCACTGGAACCAACCATCAGACTTGACGGGGAGCTCAACAGCTCACAAGCTCTCCTCCCTCCATACTTGGAAGCTTGTGATAGAGTCTAACTTTTCATATTGACAACTCCGATAAAGCTTCAACGACATAAAAAACTACCCAATTTCACTCCAAGGCCAGATCGACGCACTCCCTCTCCTCCTGTCTCGGTGATGTAATCTCAAACATCATCCTCCCTGGTTACTTAGGTAGCTAGCTTCCTAGCTGGAGATCTTCAACTTCCAACTCCTATCAAGCTCGTCCATCAACAATGTCAACCCTCACAATGTCCGAAGCACCACCCCCAACAGCAACAGCAACAGTCATAGCGACAACCTCAGACCCTCACTCCCCCTTACTAGTCGCCTGGGACGTCGTCTCCGCCATCTTCCGCTTCGTCTACTCCTTCAGCTGGTCCCTCTACATTTCCCGTCTCTTCCGCGTCTTGTCCTTTCCCTTTCGCCTCATCCTCATCCCTTTGGGATTCGTTAAAAATGTCATTCTCGTTCTTCTTTCTCCCCTTTTCTACGTCATCTCTTATTGTCTAGCTGGTGTTCGCGCTGTTGTTGATTTCCTCGTGAGCCTTGAGGTATGTGCTGTGATGTGACACAAGCTACAAAGGCCAACTCAGCTAACTTGTTCCCACATAGCCACTATACACATTTGTAATAATCAAATACTCCACGGACAAACGCGTATCTAATCTTTCGTCTAGTTTGGCGCTGCTGCAGGCGTGGGCATCTTTGCTGGTATCGCCCTGGCAATCTGTTCCGGCCTCATCACCACCCATCTTGGAATGCAAGATGACGATACGGCTTCTGAACGGCCAGCCTCAAAGCAGAGTCTCACCATTGACACGAGCAGCCGGCGAGATTCATCCGGTAATGAGTTGGAATGGCAATGGCTCGACTCGCCAAGCCACAGGCGTCGGCCAGCAGGTGGTTTACTCTCACAGACGATTCACGAGGAGGATGATGATTCGGAATACTAGTTCTTGTCAAGTGAGGGCGCGAAAGACAAGACAAATACTACCAAGATCAGGTATGATTCTATAGTTTACACACTATGATCCGAGGCACACAGGCTAGATACCTGCCTCACTAGGACGCGTCGCTTATCGTAGATGCGCTGCGTCATGCAATAATGCTACAAACTCGGTCCTCCGCAGATCATTATCCCTTCCTCACTAGTTGTTGTTGCGTCACATTAATCCGTTGCGCCGTGTGCGTGCTTTGTTCCCTTGGATAGTTGACCAGAAACTTGACAGACCTTCCCTCTTTAACGCCTACCAATACCGTAGTTCTTTGACCTCCTTCGTCGTCGTCGCTTGCCGGTTATCCTATCGCCGGTACACGTCGCGGTCTGACCTCTCTCGATCCCGCGATCGGTCGTGTCTTGGTGATCGGCTGCGACTCATCGTGCCACGATCTCTGTCATAGCGACGATCGTCTCTGCTGTCTCGTCGCCGTCGCTCATCCCGTGGTCGGTCGTCCCGAGGTGGTCGGTCATCCCGGGGCGGTCGATCATCCCGGGGTGGCCGGTCATCTCTCCGTCGACCAGGATCATCTTGTCTGTAAGCTGGGATGTATGTGTCGACATCCGGTCCTCTGGGCACAGGTGGGCCTCGGCTACGAGGGGGCGCTCGATCCCGATAATCCGCATCATCGTTAGGAGGCGGACGAGGGGGAAGTCCAGCGCCAGGACGGTCTCGCTGCCAGGCGGGACGACGTTGGTCATCAGGTCCGTTGCGATATCTGCTTCCGTTCACCCCGTTGCGACCGTTGCCATAGGGTTCATTGCTATTGAAGCCCGCTGTAGCACCATTGGCATCGGGTCCCAAACCCACCGTGCCACCCTTAGGGGCAGGAGGGAGAGCGGCCTTGCGATCATGGAACTTTCTTCGGTCCAGCTCGTGGCTTTCTTCATACGTAGGAATCTCATGGGGTTCCAACGGGAGGGGTTGCATCTTGAAGTAAGGGTGCTGCAGAGCATCAACTGCGTTGATTCGTGTCCGCCAGTCCAGCTTCAAAAGCTCTCTGAGGAGTGAAATAGGCCCTGATCCGAAACTAGACATGCAATGTTAGAGACGTTCATTAGCTAGCTTGAAAGTCAACTCACTCTCTGAATCGGTTCTGAAGGTTGCCTGTTCGGGGTCGTGGCGATAGGTGTTCACCACCTGGGAGCGACTTCCATCTGGGCATCGTCTCTTCAGTGGGAGATCCCATCAGGTCCCAGATCATTTCAAGCTGATGAGCGTCGCTCTCTCCAGCCAAGATGGGCTTCCCCACTAGCATCTCGCCAAAGACGCAGCTATACTTGTTAGCAAAAGAATGCAAGAATCGTCCGTCAGGTTTGTGCTCACCCTACTCCCCAAACGTCAATAGCGGGGGTGTATTGCCGCAGCTGAAGCAAAAGCTCAGGTGGACGGTACCATCTTGTGACCACCAGACCAGTGTAGTCTCGTCGCCCCTCACCCATGGGTCGTCCAGCTTCGGGAACAGGTCCGTCGTAGTGCCGGGCCAAACCGAAATCGGCAATCTGGAGGATTCCTTGGTTGCTAATGAGCAGGTTGGCGGCCTTCATGTCTCGGTGAAGGATGTTGTTATCGTGGAGATATCGAAGACCCTCGAGGAGCTGCAACATGTAGCACTTGATCTGGGGTTCTTTGAAGTGGACGGATGGGTTGTCGAGAAGACCGGAGAGATCGTGATCCATGTAGGGAGTAGCCATGTAGACGATGGGCTTTTTGCGCTTGTCGGCTGCAAAACGGTCAGTAGGAGTAAAGCGATGGGGTGTGAATGGCGCGTACTCTGTCTTGTGGGGTGCTCGATAGCCATGTCTTCGAGCTTTAGAATGTTCTTATGCGATAGAAGCTTGAGCAGTTTGATTTCGCGAAGGGCGGTGATGGGAAACTTGATGAGGTTAGAAACGCTGTCATGGTCGCGCGGCGGAGTAGTTGCAAGGACATACGCCATCCTTCTCGTGATGCATGATGATCTTCTTCAGAGCGACGAGAGCGCCCGTCTTGCGCGATCGGGCTCGGTGAACCTCACTAAAGACGGTAAAGTCAGTACAGGCCAAAAAAGACGCTCGCCCGCGGTGGTGGGCGACAAGGACATGCGCACGCACCCAAAGGTTCCCTCTCCCAGCTTGCCCTGGAGTTCATAGTCGGAGATTCGCGAGCAGCCCTTGAAACTAGAACGAGGCCGCGAATGGTTGAGGGCGAATGTGCGCGGCGAAGTGCCGTTAGGCGTCGAATCCGGTACTTTCTCCATGATGCTGAAGTTTCGAATGCGACACTCGAGTGAAGCACGAGTTCTGGCTTATCGCTTGGTTGGACGATGCGCGCGCGCGTCAAGGGTCGAGATAGATAGAGAGAGGCTGGCTAAGTATCGACTCGGGGGAGGAGGGTTCGCATCGCCCGTTCAGAAGCGGTGGTCCATCGAGAAAATCGTGGAGGAAAGGTGATGAAAACGATATTTAGCGGAAGAAAAAAAGATTCGAGGGATTTTTGTAAAAGAGGGTTGAAAAGTTCCAAAGATGGTGAATTTCATCCGACCTCGATTTGGTAACTTAAACTGACGACTTCTCTCTCTCAACTCGGAACTTTAGAGATGGAACAAGGGGAGAGAGTGGAAGCGTAACAGGGCGGTGAGGCGAAAAAGCCGGCAGAATTTCCCAAAGAGGGAAAGTTTACAAACGCAGACATGTCGTGGGAGGGTACGTACCCAGACACCCTTGCAGCATGCGTTTGCATTATCCAGGCCATGATCTTCATTATTGTGAGAGATTCTCTGACATTTTGGGCGATGGCCTTGCAGCAAGGGGGTTTCCGTGTGCATCGGGTGGTGAATACGTCATCTCGTCTCGTTTAATGCTGGTGCAGGTTATTCACTGCTGCTGCATTGCAGGCGGTAGGTATTCAAGAGGGTTCGGCAGTTGAATAGGCTACAGTGAATTTAGTCAACATTCATTTTATTCATTACATCATTGTAGTAATTAGACCCTAGTTACGTAGGTGTTCAACGGGAACTGTCTCTCTGTACACCCTGATTGCAAGGCTGCGTTTGTATGGCCTCAAACGGGTCCCGTAAATCGGAGCTCAAACAGGTCACCCACGACTCAGAGAACCCCCCAAAATTGGCCACTTTTTTGGGGAACCCACTTTGTTCTAGGCGTTTCGCCAATGGAAGAGAAAAAGGGTCCCCTAGAATAATATGCAGGACCCAGAAGCAGCGGCAATTCTTGACATTTTTTATTTTGTTTGTGTCCCTAGCGGTTGGCTCTCAGACCATCCCATCTCCACGCCCAGACTTTTTTGTGTGACCCCCGCTGGCTGCGTCCTGGTTTGTCGATACTTCTCTGGGGTAAAAAGAGGTAGTAGATGGACTCTATAACATGTTGTCGTATCTGGCCACCGAGAGTGAAAGAGTCAGAGTTCAGAGTGAGGCTCACTCACCGACTGGCGAATACGGCCGGATGATAGGTTCCGGTTCGAGTCAATGCAGAATCACATGTTGTACTCTAACCGTCGTCTCCGATCAGCTTGTCCATGCTTTTCTTTTTTTGTATGACTGCCAAAACACCACCACCACGGATATCTCTCGACTCTCACTTCCCGCCAGAGCCCATTGAATGTCCGTTCACTCCCTCCCGCCTCCGGGGTTGAACATCCGGTCAGATGCTCCCCTAATATTATTAGCCTGCACCTGTCCGCGTGGGCATTTCTTGCGTACACCCATCTCCTCTCCGACTCGCCCAGTCCCCGCGAGAGGTCGAGTTTCTGTTACCCCTTCACAACCTCAAAAGGATCCACTTGATGGCCTCTTCTTCGTCCACAAGGTTTTTTGCACGAATCCCCCCGGCATCGCGCGTGCCGTGGCTAGTTTTTTTTCTCTCGCTTCTCCTCTTTCTATAAAATCCTCTTCTCTTCCTTTTTAAATTGACTTTGTGTGCTTTGTCTAATACCTAGTCTGATCATCATTGACTACCTTATGGTAAACCTTGAGTTGCTTACATCAGGCACCTCTCCTATCTCTCAACCTTCTTATCGAGACGTCACCTAGCTCCTTATCTACCTACCGCTCAACTACTGGAGAAACGCCATCAACCCCCTCAGTAGTCAACATGTCCGACACCGCCTCCAATGGCAATGGCCACCCCGTGGTGCCCATAATAGTCCCAGAGATAACTTATCCCGAGTCTCGAGTCCTCATTATTGGTACAGGAGGAACCATCTGCATGCAGCAGGGCCCTGATGGCCTTCAACCCACCGACAACTTCTTGGAGAATGCTATGGCTCCTCGACCATCATTCAACGATAGGTCCGAACCAAGTGAGTCAGTCCTAGCATTAACCTTGTTAATTGCCCCAGGGTCTCATGATATTTATATGAATGGGAGTCATGAACATGGGGTCCCTGCACATCATGACTAGGATCACTTGAGCCTCACTTCAACATGCCATGACCTTGAGGATAGTTCAACTAACATTATTCAGTCACACTCCCTGCTGTTCGCAACGGCGAAAAAATTCAGATTGACAGTCTCCGCACTCCTCCAACTGCCTATGATCGACATGTTCGCTATGGAATTGTCGAGTTCAATCCCCTCCTGGACTCGAGCTCCATCTCAGCTCACGACTGGGACGCCATGGCTTCCTGCATCCAGGAAAACTACCACCTCTTTGATGGTTTCGTTATCCTCCACGGCACTGATTCACTCGCCTACACAGCCTCTGCCCTCTCATTCATGATGGAGAATCTCGGAAAGCCCGTCATTCTCACTGGTTCCCAGGCACCCATCTTTTCTCTTCAGTCTGATGGCGTCGACAACCTTCTTGGCTCGCTCATCATTGCCGGAACCTTTGCCATCCCCGAGGTGTGCCTGTTCTTCCACCACCGCCTCTACCGTGGCAACCGCAGCGCTAAGGTCTCTGCAACTGAGTTCGAGGCCTTTGCCAGCCCCAACTGCGAACCCCTTGCCAAGGTCAACGGTCTGGGTGTCACCGTAAACTGGCCTCTCATCCTGCGCCCAACTACGATTGCAAAGTTTCACATCACCAAGGGCTTAGACACCACACACGTCGCCTGTTTGCGTGTCTTCCCCGGTATCAAGCCTGAGATGATTGATGCTGTGCTTCATCTGCCTGACCTCCGTGGTCTCATCCTTGAGACATTTGGCATGGGCAATATCCCTGGCGGCGCCGACGGTCGTCTTACACAGATTATCAAGGCTGCGGTTGAGCGAGGTCTCGTTGTAGTCAACGTCAGCCAGTGTGTCAACGGTTTCGTCTCTCCTGTATACGCTCCTGGTACCGTCCTCGGCCGAGCAGGCGTCATCTTTGGTCTCGATCTCACAGCCGAGGCTGCCTTGACCAAGGTTTCATATCTACTTGCACAGCCCAACCTCTCACTCAAGGACATCAACGAGAAACTATCCCGGTCACTTCGAGGCGAGATGACCGAGATTGCTCACCAGAGCTTCTCCCACCCCTCGGGCACTCTCGACTTTGCCGCCTCTCACCTCACACCCAAGGAGATGGCATTCTCTGCCCTCGGATACGCCATCGAGAACGGCGAGCTCGGCCTAGTCAAGGAGCTCCTTCAGGGAGAGGGTGCGCAGCTACTTAAGCAGTCTGACTATGCCGGTAACACAGCGGTGCACCTCGCGGCTGTGGCTGGTAGCACCGAGATCCTGCTGGAGCTCCTGCAACGCGGCGCGAGCGTACACGAGCGCAACAAAGCCAACCACTCCCCCCTCTTCGTGGCCGTCAAGTCTGGAAAGGAGCCCTGCGCTCAGCTACTGCGTGTCGCAGGCGCACACCTCGCCGTGGAGGAGAGAGAGACGCTCCCGGGTTATGTGACACCTCAGTACAGTCAGTATGGGCAATATGGCGGGCACGGCTTCTAGAGTTATTTTTGGGTGTAGTATTGATTTCTTGGCATAGATGGTTTTGAAGCGAATATGGATGAACAAAAAAGGGATGGTAGCGAGGTTTCGATGCTTTTTCGGATATCCAATTGGATGTGTTGCGCAGGCCGATAGATTTGGCTGGGGAAAGACTTGGGTAGCAGTATAAAAAGTACAGAGGAATTAGTCCAGGGATAGGTACTAATTCAAGTATAATAAACCTTGAGATTATATTCCATAGAGTGATGCTTTAGTAGGGGTGATCCAGTGTTGCGGCGTCCTTGGCAGCGCCAGTGGACCTAGATGGAGTCAACACGTCAAGACTTATGTTGGTCTCTACCGTCTTCTAGATAGTCTTATAGCTTAGTATCCTATGTCTAACAGTATTGGATCCAATGGCCTCATTCACCTAACATGTATTGTCTGACTAGATGAGCAATGACCATGTATGTATGCGGAACCAACGCCAACGTCCCTCGACAGCATCCAATCAATTACTCATGGAACCAAAACCTCAATCACAATTGTCAAGGATATATGATAAATTAACAAGCTCAATTACGACTTGTGCAAAACATATCCCGATCCATCTTAAACTACATCCCCAGATCTAATAATAGTTCTGGTCTCTCTAACTCAAACCCCAATTCTCGAGTCTCCGCGGGGATACTCACAAAAAGCGGCACGAGCTGCCTCCACAAAAACATGTCATGGCTCATCGGCAACAAGCCGGCTTCCCAATTTCGTTCTGTCAGGAATATATGACGACGGACGAATGAAGACTCTTTGCGGGGCAACTGAAAGAATCGGCCGAGTTTTTTTTTTTTTTTCACTGAAAGCCGAGACGTCAGGTGGCGTTTTTTTTTTCCTTGTCTAGCTTGTCAGATCATGATTGTTTATAAACTTGGCTGAATCTTCCAGATGAAAAAAAAAACATGGACTTTCTTTGATTGTTGTGAAGATCTGGAGTAGATCCATTGTCGTCATGACTCCTTCGGACCCGGACCCTGGTCAAGTCACGTACCCCGGGTCGGCGCCGACGATCACGGAGGGCCGGCATGTAGCCAACCACCGGGGATGGCGCCGTGTCGTGCTCGGCTTCATGCCGTCTTGGTTCACCGTCACCATGGGCACGGGCATCACTTCAATTCTACTTCACAACCTGCCCTACAACGGTCAATGGCTGTACTGGATCTCTGTCGTCATCTTTTGTCTCAATATCCTCCTGTTCTTGTCGTTTCTGTTCATCTCGGTCGTGAGATACACCTTGTTCAAGGGGTTGTGGTCTGAAACTCTGCGGAATCCGGCGCAGGCTGTCTTTCTTGGTATTGTTGTACCTTGTCAAATCTGCATGATCTTGGCTGATATGCTAAAGGCACGTTCCCGATGGGTCTTTCTACCATCATCAACATGATTGTCTTTGTCTGTGTTCCAGCCTGGGGGGATGGTGTGGCTGTGTTTGCGTGGGCTCTTTGGTGGATAGACATAACATTAGCCGTGGCCTGCAACTTTTACATTCCATACGCAATTATGCAGACTCCAGGTGTAAGTCCTCTGTCATTATCGTCGGCAAGTCGCTCAATCTCACAGGTAACTCTCTCTTCAATGAACGCATCTTGGCTTCTCCCCATAGTCGCCGACATCGTCGCCTCCGCAACAGGTGCCATCGTAGCCAACGTCTTGCCCAACGAGCAGCACGCCCTCTGGACAGTCATTATCAGCTACATCCTCTGGGGCACCGGGGTATCAACGGCGATGCTGATCTTATCCATGTACTACAGCCGGCTCATGTTCCACGACGTTCCCCCAAAGGAGATGGTCGTGTCCTCCTTTATCCCTCTCGGACCTCTCGGCCAAGGGGCAGCGGGTATTCAGCTACTTGGACAAGTATCCCTCAAAATCTTCAAGACCAACGACTTCATCCCCGCGGCTCCTTTTGCAGGTCGGTTCTTTTACGTAGCAGGGATACTTATAGCACTCATAATGTGGGGGTTCGGACTCATGTGGCTCTTCTTTGCGCTAGCGGCCCTCTACCGGCGTCGACGGTTCCCCTTCAATCTCAATTGGTGGGCTTTTACTTTTCCATTGGGTGTGTATACAGTAGCTACGACTACCCTGGCGCAGGAGTTGCCTTCGGTGTTCTTCAAGGTTCTGGGCACCATCTTGTCAGTCATTGAGACGATGCTGTGGATTATGGTAACCGCAGGAACTATACGGTGTAGTTTAAATGGTCGTTTATTCCAGTCACCGCCAATTGGAGCGTGGACTGAGAAGAAAGGGGAAAACAATAAAGTGAATGGGACACTGGTATGACTGAGCACCTACCTACCTACCTATGTAGTTCTTAAATTCAATTTGGAGTTGAGCCGCCGGAAAAGGACGAGGTGGGGCCGAGTCAAGCTCCGGAGAACCCCACTTTTGTCCGGGCAGCTTTGGCCCAGGTGCCGTTCAGCTCGAAGCTTCCAAAAGCCTTGTGGAAACGTGAGATGAGGGTTAGGAGCTGGAGCTAGTGAGATTTGGAGAGGGGGAGGGGGAACTAGATGAGATGGCACAGTTAAGCAATAACTTGGCATGGTTTTACACTCAACTATAAGCCAATCTTGATGATAAAACACGCAATGAATAAATTATGATAACGAAATAATTAAAGACCACACTCTTAACCCGCAATTACCTTGTCATCAAAAGTTTAGGCTATTATAACAATCATCAAAGCTGTTGAATAGAATGTGCCAAGTCCCAGTTCCCCACACAAGAAAGAGCAAGCACCTCCACTTCCCCCCTAAGAGGGAGGAGGTACAGCACCTACCCCTGTTTAGTGCCGTCGCCTCCATTCGATCCATTTGCGTGCTGAGGCCAGATTGTCACCACCCAAAACCACCTTCTTTTCCCCATCGCCGTCGCCCTTCACACAACCTTTCTTCTTCCTTCATCCCCCCCCTCTTTCTGTCTTCTCGGTTCTCACGGTTTCTTCTCCCATCTTCGTCGCCATGCTCTTCAAGTCCTCGCTTCTGGCCCTTCTGGCCTCTTCGGTCGTTGGTGCTTTCGCTCAGGTATGTCTTTTTTACTATCCCCTGGTCTTTCATCCGCCACCCCATCTTTCATCTTTCCCCCTTGGTCGCATGATCAATTGCCCTCGACTCTATCGCCAAAAACACCACTAACACCTTCTCCAGGATACCTCTGACGCCAACGCCCCTCCTCCCAATGTCGCCCAGCTCAAGGCCGATGTCACCGCCAGCTTCCCCGAGGCCGACATCTTTGGCATCAAGCTCGTCAATGGTCGTCCCACAAAGGCCGTCATCGAGGTCAACAATCGCGATGCGGGTCCCATCCAGATCGCCTTTGTCGGCGGCTCCCTCTCCACCACCAAGGAGCTCCCCGCCGAGAAGCCCGCCTACGAGGCCATCGTCCGCAACCTGACGGCCGTCCAGTACAACCTCGAGGTCCCCGCCGGCGAGAAGAAGGAGCTCCCCTTCTCCTTTGCCCTCGACATGCAGCCTCAGGATGTTCTCCTCCGTCTTGTTGCTGTCGTCTCCGACGCCAAGGGCAACATCCACCAGGTCCAGGTCCACAACGCTGCCGCTTCCATTGTTGAGGCTCCTACCAGCTTCCTCGACCCCCAGATGTACGTCTTTACGCTCCCCATTGAATTACGTATCTAACCCGTAGCAGTATCTTCCTCTACCTCTTCCTCTCTGCCGCCTTCGCCGGTACCCTCTACTTCGTCTACAAGACCTGGATCGAGGCTCTCTTCCCCCAGGCCAAGCGCACCCGCTCCACCAAGAAGGCCAAGAAGGTCGAGACTGCCGAGCCCCTCTCCGGCTCTGAGGCCACCGGCGCTGCCACTGGCTCTGGCAAGGAGTACGACGAGAGCTGGATCCCCGAGCACCACATCAACCGCCCTGCTGCCCGACGCGTCAAGTCCAGCGCCAGCAACAAGAACAAGAAGCTGGAGTAAAGAGGTTTCCAACACCTTGTTGGGCTTTCTCCAGCTCCGGCGTCGTCACGAAATATCGAGAATCTCGATGTGACGTGCCATGTAACGAGTTTCCGAGGCGGTGGGCAAAGTCGTCCACTTCCCGTGTATCTTTTCACTTTTCGGGTAGACTAGGGGCGAGCGCGTCACAGGCAGGCAGGCAGGCAGGGCATGATTTTAATCGCATGATGGACGGATATGCGCAAAATGGTTGCTGCAATGTACATTACCTGTGCCAAAATTGAATACCACGTCATGATATGGGTGTTCGCACTGATTCACATTTAGTCCATCTACCTAGCTTTGTAGTTGTAAAATGCCCCAGATCTACAAGGAAATTCATTCATCATGGCTTGTCCAGCAGCCATCACACGTCATTTGACTGGCCCATCCTCTCCTCTGCCGCTTCAGCTGCCAAGTACCCCATGACGGCCTGTTCCTGCAGCCGCGTATCCTTCTCCGGTACCTCGTCTTGCCTAGCAACATGTCCAAAAAGACACTCCCAGAGATCATTTTTCTCAACATTTTCCCCCGCCGTCTTATCCTTGCTCATGAGCCGTGATAGAGCTGCCTGCTCCAGCTCGAGCGTGTTGGCTTCGTCGATGCTTGCCGCAAGAAGATCAGGCGACGACTCCTTCGACTTGCCCTTGCCAGTGCGGCGCATATGCTCCATGCGCCGCTGCACTGAGAGGTTGTAGATGGACTCTTCTACCGTGCCCGTAACAAGGTAGAGCCACACCGTCGTCTCGTGCTGCTGGCCAATACGATCGACACGCGCAATAGCCTGCAGCTCCAGTGCGGTGTTGAGGAGCGGTTCGCAGAGAAACACGTGGCTTGCATTGACGAGGTTCAGACCGCTTGAGTGAGCGCGAGCGTGCAGGAGAAAGCATTCGGCTGAAGGGTCCTCCTTGAACCTGGTGATACCGTTGGCATCGTCAATGGACGCAAACCCGATCTTGGACCGCGAAAAGGCGTTGCGAAGAATATTCAGGAACCCCTTGTACTGGGAGAAGATGATGGATTTTGCCCCTGGATCCGATTCTCGTAGCCAAAGGATGTGCTTGATCAGTGTATCAACTTTGGTCGTGAACGACACTCCATCAAGCTCAATGTTCTGGATTTCGGCGAGTTTGTCCGCATTAAACTCGGAGTAGATGGCCGTCTTGTTAGACAACGAGTTGCGCTTCTGGGGGCTATCCCCCACCTCGTTCTGTTCCTGTTCCTGTTCCTGTTCCTGTTCGGGGTTATCATGGAGCACCTTCAGCTGCTGCGGATTGATGGTAATGTCGTGGAGGTTGGATGACTTGAGCTTCTTCTTGCACACGGGGCAATTGTGGTGAGCTTTAAACCATAGCATCATGCACTCCTTGCAGAACTGGTGCCCGCACACAGTCAGAACGCCAACTGTGAAGGGCGTCTGGCAGATGACACACATGCGTGGTTCGTTCGACTTGTTTCCAGATTCCTTAAGGTTGAGAACTAGGAGAGTTTAGTCGAAGCCAAGTATCTTGAGCACAATACTTACGGTATCTATGCTTAGCCTCGTTTGACGAAAGCTTCTTCCGGAGGTTATCCTCTGTCTCCTTCATCTTCACCATTGTCGCTTCCGTGTTGGGCCCGTCGTACGGCAAGACGCTGTCCGAGACTACCTGCAGCTGACGATAATACTCCACGCGGAGGTTCATGATGTTCCTGAAGTTTTCAACCTCAGCTTCGAGCGCAGTCGTTGCCTTGCTCTGCTTGTTGAGAAGCGCCTGAGTTGCCTTGAGTTGTCTATCGGCGATTTGTGCCTCAAGAACGCTCCGGTTGGTGTCTTTTGCCAACCTCGACGACAGGGCCCGAAACTCGCTAATGGCTTTCCGCATTGATGTTGACTGTGGCTTGATTTGATCTCGAAGGGTCATCAACTCGATGAGTTTCTGAGGAGCAGGGCCCTCGCCTTCGTGTGCAAACTTAAGTGAGGTTTCTGCCTCATGCTTGATCAGCTCGTTCGATTGCCCAGTCAGAGCGTCCTGTCGATCTGCCACGATAGCTCGCAATGCCTGCACATAAACCACCACTTCTTCCTGGATTCTGGCCGACTCGCCCATTTCTTCACCGGTTGTGTCCACTTCATCCTCCTCATCCACCAAAGGCTTCAGGAGAAGTCTGATGAGGTACTCTCTCCACTCGTCAATCACATTCGCTTGGTCGTTCAACTCTCCATATAACGCCTCTAAGTCGTCTATGATGCGTCCGCTTTCTATGCCTCGTTCAGTCCCTGCTACGAGCTCTGGGAGCTCTGCAAAGGACTGCTCAGATGCCTTTTGTGCTATTTTCTTCATCAATCGAGTCGCTTTGCCATGAGACTCGCGCAAGATCTCTCTTCGAATGGCCTTTGCCTCGTTGTAACCGTCGTCTTCGAGCTTTCTTAGACGAAGAAACTCTTCAGAATCGGGCTCGGTCATTTCAGGGTTGTCGCGTATCTGGAAATACGCGTTGGCGCAGAAAAAGACAGCTCTGTGCTCCATCTCGAGTGCTCCGCGAAGTCGCCGTCTGCTCTCGCCCAGCTGGCCTTTGTTTCCAGCCTCCATCTCATCTTCAGAATCTTCGTCTTGGTCGCCGACAGCATCCGCTTCGAAATTTCCGTCTGTATTGCTGGCAGTCAAGGCCTGGAACTCTGTCCGGGCATCAGAAACAAGCTTGCGTGTTTCTTCCCGGACAGATGTCCAAATTTCCAAGGCTTCCCGAACCCGGGGGCTGTTTTCGTACAGTTGGCCTCGAGTCAGCTTGCTAGAGAGGTAAGCCTTCTCATCCGCTCGTATAGCAACTTCGCTCTGTTCAATCATGGCATCCAGGACCTCGTCGACAGTTCTCATCGGTCGACCCTTGTTATGGCCAAGCCGACGGTTGTACCCTGCAACTTCAGGATGCAGCGCTGTCTGCCTCAGTCGGTTCAGCCAAGTTCTCATCGACTCCTCATGGTCCTCTGGCTTCCATTCGTCTAAAAGCGGTGCCCCACGGAGATCAAGATCGCACTCTTCTGCCATTTCGCGAAATAGCGATTGGTAATGTTGTTCCTCGACGGCCGTGAATGGCATGCTTATCACAAAGCGCTTCTGAGGTGGCAGTACCAACTCATCTCGAACCATCGGTTTCGTGTGGCGAATTGCAATGCTGTTGAAAAGACGTTGAAATATGGGTTTGTGCCTTTCGATCATGGCCCGCCAAATGTGAGTTGAGGTGCAATACGGCTCGTATTGGAGGAACAGCAACAAGCCGAAAAGATCCTTGACGTCGTCCTTGACTGGGGTTCCAGTGATTCCCCAAGCATTGACACGAGGAAGTACTCGGGCCACTGTTGCCGCTTGGCTAACACCGCTCTCGATCATCTGTGCTTCATCCAGACAAACTCTCCACCATGCCAGTTGCGCGAGAGGTGACTTGGCTCGGGGATAAACTCGTTCGTGTCGTCGAGAACGCTCAGGTGGTGCGGCTACGAAATGAAGCTCGGCCGACAGAATCGCGTATGTGGTGATGATGATGTCGTGGCCAGCAAGTTCATTAATAATCTGGTCCTCATCACCCGACATCTTTTTCCGGCCCTGGTAGAACTTGACGCTCAATCCAGGGGCGTGGCGGCCGATCTCAGATATCCACTGAGCCCTCAGTGACTCGGGTGTTACTATCAATGTAGCGCCGGTAGGTGTCAGATTCGCCTGAACCTCATAGTCAGTCGCCACTAGAGGAGTTGCCCTTTGGTGGAGGAGAACAAGGCCAAGAATCTCCAATGTCTTCCCCAAACCCATCTCCTCAGCCAAGATGCCACCTTTGACAAACGTTTCCGCGTTCCGAAATGGCGCCGGATCCCTTGTAACTACATGAAGCAGTTCGTTCAAATAGTAATCATTGCCAGCCAAGTCGACCAATTTGCGAAAAGCATTCACGGGCTCCTCTTGGTCGGCCGCGTAAGGAACTATGGTCTTGTCGGTGTCTGACCATTGGACTCCTTCTCGTTTTAGTAGCCACTGCAAAGTTCTCTTCTGGTACGGGAACAAGGTCGCTTCAAGAACGGGAACTTCAATGGCTGAAGGAGTCTGGTCGTCCTTGGGGGGGACAAAAGCTGCATCGTAAAAGTCCATGGGAGACCACGAGCGATCGATCTGGGCAGAGTCGGGAAGCAGAGCGTCAATCAAGAGTTGGCTTTGACGTCTGTCCGCCGTTGGCCTTAATTGGTGTAATAGTGACGGTGTTTCATTCCAATGGAAAACGTGGGTAATCAGTATTGTCACCTTTCTCCCGGATCTCTGAACTGTCACATCAACCGTGTACCACAAAGCGCCCGGGCGGGACTTTGCTTGAGCGAGGTTAACCTTGGATAGAAGTGACCTTGCTGTCTTGTCCGCATCTTGGTGTCTCAGAGTAACGTGAGGGCTGTACTTGGGGCCTGTTTTGAGCGAGATTTGGAGAATATTGGAGACGATTAAAAAATGAACATGTTGACCAACATCTCGCCGAATAGTCGTGAAATCAGTAGGCGCAACATCTGCGCACTCGCGAGAAATCGAGACCTCAGTCTTCAAGACAGGTATCGAGGGCAAGGCGGGGCCTGGAGTCTTTTTGCGCCGCTTGGTCGGTGGCTCACTGGAGGATGAGGCATGACTTGAATCTTCGGACTGCTCGGAAGATGGAAGGTCGCAAAGGCCCTCAATGAGCCGTGACGGCATCATGGCTAGGATAAGTCAGAGTGAGTATGTGAATAAGTGGCCGATACAACCAACCATCGAGGCCAACCTCTTGATGCCGTCCGACAAACATCTCTCCTTCTCTTGCGAGTTTTTCCCTTATGTTCTGGAGATGAAAAGGTTGCCGACCGAGTATTGTGTGATGAAAATAAAAAAGTGAGAGAAGGATGGTGTAACTGGAAGGATGCAGGTCGAGGAGGGTAGGTAGTCCTCGAGGTGGGATGTCAGCCTGGCCGTTGTTATCGGCGGGTGGCCAATGAATAAGCTCCGATAGTGCGCCACACATGCCAAGTGGACCGCACTCGACCAACAGCCTCGCTTACCTAATGCGGGTCCATCGTCAAATTTCGAGATCAATGTTCAACGGCTCATGAGACTCTAGCGAAGCTCGACGACTACCCGAGGATAGAGGCGGAACCCGTAGCCATTCGACCCATTGAACATTGTAGGCTTTCTCCTCGTCTTCAATTGCTGCCTTTCACAATTACTCTCGGCGACTAACACCCATGACTAGCAAAATGAAGGGCGAACGACTCCGGTCAACCTTTGGCCTGCTTCTGCAGAGCAGCAGCGCCTTTTCGCGGACAGGGCAAATCCGACAACTGCACAAGACGAGGCCAGCACCGCCGATCCCCCAGCCCCGACCTTTTGTTCCCGATGTGCCGACCTTCCTCACCCTGATCGGCCGCGGCCTCAACAAGTACGCCAACAAGTTCCCTTCGTGGGAGGCCCTCTTCTCCCTCACCTCCCCGCAACTCAAGGAGCTGGGTATTGAGCCGCCCCGGAACCGACGATACCTCCTCCACTGGATGCACCGATACCGAGAGGGCGCTCTGGGACCCGGCGGAGACTTTCAGCATGTCAAGGATGGGGAGGCGCTGCTCAAGGTTGCGACACCCCCGCCTTCGAGCCTCAGTGATGCCAAGTGGGTTGTCAACGTGCCCCACGAAGTCGAGGGTGCCGCCGCAAAGCCTTCCTCAACGCTGGTCCGGCCACAAGGATACAAGGTGCTAGGCGCCAAGACGATTGCAGGACCCTATGCCACACCACTGCCCGGACTGGACGGTGCCGTGGTCAAGGTGACGGAGGGAATGTGGGAGAACCGCCAGGGCCGCAAGATTGACGGTGGTGAGCGCAGAAGGGCCGAGGTCCGGTTCAAGAGGAGGTCTGCGGAGCGGAGGGCCGAGCGTGAGGCCGAGA
Source organism: Fusarium sp. NRRL 66088 (assembly GCA_013186415.1). Taxonomy (NCBI): domain Eukaryota; kingdom Fungi; phylum Ascomycota; class Sordariomycetes; order Hypocreales; family Nectriaceae; genus Fusarium; species Fusarium sp. NRRL 66088. The sequence continues at coordinate 24,135 of JABCKD010000440.1, forward strand.
TGATGTCGAACCTGTAACGGCCGGACAAGGGAGAAACGATACGACGTGTACATTTACCACTGTAGTTTTAGCCGATTCAACTTATGGTTCATGGCCATTTGGCAGAGCATTTTGACTATGATTGTTGTTGTGTGAGTACTAGGTGAGATGTATAACAACTACGTTTCAAGCCTGGGTTCTCTTTCAACTTGGGAACTATACAATAAGATATAGTTTCCAGGCATTGACTCATTTCTCAGTCCATAGAAACTATCTACTACCTAGTAAGTCAGTTTCAGGGATCATTCTCACAGCAACACCAGATCTAGTCCAGTGGATCTATCAAGGCGGTGCATTTCCCCAAAACGGCAGACGGAGCCGTTACCTTGAAAAAAAAGGGCCCCCAGCCCCCAGTTGACAAGCGAGTGGCGAAAAAAAAAAATTAAGAAGACAAATGTTCCTTCGAGAGATGCCTCGTTTACGTTTGACATGGTCTCGCTTTAAAGCTTATTTCAACGTCGTTTGTTGTGCTTGAGTGAAGAGCCGCATCCTGTTGTGGTTGTTTGTAAGCGATGACGAAGACGGGGTGTGTGTGCGTGAACGGAAAGATCCGCAGTGTCTTGGGTTGATCGAGGTTTGGGAGCCATAGGGCTGAAGAAGGCAAGAATGATCTGATATTTTTGATATGCAAGTAAATTCGAGTAAAGGTGTATGGGGTTGTCTATCGTTTGAAGCCACGCGAGTAGACGGCGGCCTCTAGAAGCATTCCATGCCCGATAAGATGGTCCATTTCATGGACGGTCTGCTCAGTATTGTTGTCTTACTTGGGGGGCACCTGTCATCACGTTAATTTAGGCCTTGGCAATGGCATTGAGAGACAGTATCGAATGTTATCAACCCCAGACATGATATGTATTGACAGAGGCCTCCAAACTCATGAGCATGACAGCCTCCCTTGATCCTAGTCATGAATCCCATACAAGCACCAGACAACGGCAATGACACGTTCCCGTCGCGCGTGTCGCTCCCAACGCCACAAAACCGTTCATGTCGAGCCATGGTTACAGGAAGCGAAGCTGCTCTACGGCGCGGGGGGGAAGGGAATGACGGGCCATGGATCATGGGTCTTGAACAAGGCAGTTTTTTCCCTCTTCGAGTCTGGATACGGAGTAAATATCCACCAACCCTTTACCCCTGTTCACTTGAAGGACGACGCCGTGCGAATCACTCCCGTTGTGCCGTGGCCCCACGTTCAACGTGATGTTGATTGGGGTCGAGATAATAGTCTACATACCCAGCAGCGTTGACCTCCTGGAGGGGAAAGGTCTGGCCTTGTTTCTTGGCATTGAATGGATCTGCTGTCATCCACACTCGCCATTGACATCTCCGAGGATTAGAGGATGAAGACCCCTGGATAGTTGAGCTTTGACGGTGGATGGGTACTGTATCCGTGCCTCAATATCATACTCCATACCCTATATCCATTCACATCACGGACCGTTGTGAAACAGGAAAAAAAAAGAGCTGCATGTGCCGAGGTGGGCTTAAATAGCCTTGCATATTCGGCGTGACTCTTTTTGAGGATCGACAACGGTAACATTTGGAGTCGTCGTTCAGACCTGTTAGCGTTGTCATGTAAATGTGCAATGTCTGGTTAGCGAAATGGCACTCGCAGCCGGCGTCGACGCCACGTTCTTCAAGAATAGAAACCTCCAACTTCTAAAAGGTGGCTTGCCGTAGGTAACCATGGGACGGGCTCCTTGTTACATTGAGTTGCACAAGACTCTTGCCCATTGGCATCGAGACTGTGACGAGATGATGGTCTTTTCAGCTCTTGGATTCGTTGTGTGATGGTCTACATTACTCTACTCTGCACAAGACATGAATTATCCATGCCCATGAGACCCAACTTTTGCCAGCAAACATTGTCAAAACTGCCTTGCCAGGCCGCTAAGGCTGGTTCGGTGCAACTCACCAAGTCCCATCTTGGATTGGATGAGCCAAACCCTGTCAAGCTGTGGACGGACGAAAGCACGGCCGCAGCCATGATTGTCTCTTCCCATGGGATGTTCATTTTAACGCAGAGACAGTGAAAAAAAAAAAACCCCTCTCTTGAAGTGAGGAGAAGAGGAGATCGGGGGGGCTGCACACCAACACACTTACAAGAAGGTATTTTAAGTAACAGCAAAAGGTGAGGGACGCCGTTCGTTGGTTGGACAAGCGAGCGAAGCGGGTGAGAGGCGTCAGGGATGGCCCGACCTGACGGGTTAGAGTTTCTTGTTGATCTAGTCTAGGAACCTTTGTCTTGCAGATCCCTCTTTTTTGGTGCAAAAGGCAAAAAAAGAAAAAGAAAAGCAACTCAAGGGAGATTGCATTTGCTTGTTCTCTCACTCACCGTCAAGTGTGGAATGTGTAGTCGGTCGATACGCAGAATACGGGTGACAGAAAAGACATGCCCAAGAAGCTGCCTAATTTTGGACATTGCTGTTGCTTGTATGCAAGGGTAATGAATTGAGCGAGGTTGTATTGAGTGAAATGGTGACGATGTCGATCATCAGGGATCACTAATACAATGGATACAGGGCCCAAACATCCGAGAATTATTCACACCGAGAGAGATCCCAAACCGAATATTCCCTGGATTTGTCAGGAGGCGGCTTTTTACTGTAAGGAGGGGGTGGTGGTCACGACGCCCTTTACAAGACAAACAAGATGGTGAGGTGAGGGCTTTAACTTGCAGCAGATGATGGATGACTCCCCATTTGAAACCTGACCTTTTTCGTATTCTAATGGATGGGATGAGATGCTGAATAATTCCCCCTTGTAATGCTAAAAGCCTTGCCAAGACTTTTTTGCTTCCCTGCTGGCACATCACCACCAAAGCGAAAGAAACAAGGTTACAGCTGGGAATACTGTAGGGCTGATGCTACGGGCAAAGAAAAGATTGGATTGTCACCGTCGGCCTTCGCCTCCCTTGATTTTTCCTAATCTGGCATGTGGGTATTTTCCAAGTAGAGCATCATCACCAAAGAGTCTGGACCATCTGGATTGTTGCATCACCTGGACAACCTGCCATTCGTTTGTCGTCACCACCATCAATCATTCATCAAACTTGTCCTGTGGCTCATTTGTGGCCTTGTGCGGCTGGGCTTGTCCAATGCGATCTGGCATCTGCCTGGCGCTTTGAGGTAGGTATGCTTGCTGCAGGCCCCCAAGGCAGCAAGAATCTTGGGCCTGTATGTGTGTCCCCCAGCCGTTCCAGAATCTTCCCGGCATACATACATACATACATGTACACGCAAACTACAGTAGCATAACGGTCGAGCATAACGGGGGCACATATTCTGATGTACATAGTATAGTGAATGGGGATGCCTGGGGCTGATTGGGATGGCCTCAAGAGGAGAGAGGAGAAGGAATCCAAGTGCCTGGGACAATTCCTAAAACGACGCCCAATTAATCCTTGTCCCCGGCACATGTTCCGTCTGTAGTGAGTGACAGGGATGATTTTAACAGAGTTGAAGCAGAGAAAGTGAAGGTAGGTAGGTAGGTATTGTGCAACAACTGCTTCTCTATTGCTAGCTCAATAATAATAGCCCTTGTTAATTTATCCCAACGCCCACGCCTAAACTCTTTACAGCCAAATGTCCCCCCCCCAAAAAAAACCCGCCCGCCTAAAACATGGAACCCAACCCAAGTAAGCTCCGCTTTGTCTTTGTCTGGGAGTCGTCGTTTTCTCGTCGTATATCTCGCATTCGGCCGCCTGGCCCTGTCCTTACCTCACCTTACAGGTACCACCACCCGTTACGCTCGTGCGGGTGGCTTGGTCTCTGGGGGTGGGTGATTTCCCGAGGGGACGGATATGTGTGATG
>JABCKD010000441.1:0-122338 GCA_013186415.1 Fusarium sp. NRRL 66088
TATAAGGATATAAGTTATATGCGAGGTTATATAACTATAAAAGAGCCTTATAGATAAAGGTATAGTATAATTTTAATATATTATATCTAAACTAATTAATCTTTTATAAGTTTATTAGCTTAATTAATATATTATCTAATTATATTATAATTATTTAGGTATAATATAAATCTCTTAGCAAGGTTATATATTTAATTCTTATTATATATATATATAAGTAGCTAATTATAATATAGCCTATAATATTAATAAAGGCTTAGTAATAATACTTACTTATATTAGGCTTATAAGGTAGCTAAATATAGCTAGCCTTAGGGGTTAACCTTAGTTATATTATTCCTAACCCTATAGCAGGGTTATATAAATTAGTAAGCGGATTAATCTAGGCTCTAATTAATTACTAGCTAGCTCGGGATACACTACTATAAGAAGGGGGGTAATTATAAGAATATAAGTTATATATGAGGTTATATAACTATAAAAGAGCTTTATAAATAGAGGTATAATATAATTCTAGTATATTATACCTAAATTAATTAATCTTTTATAAGTTTATTAGCTTAATTAATATATTACCTAATTATATTATAATTATTTAAGTATAATATAAGTCTCTTAGCGAGATTATATATTTAATTCTTATTGCATATATATATAAGTAGCTAATTATAATATAGCCTATAATATTAGCGAAGGCTTAGTAATAATACTTACTTATATTAAGCTTATAAGGCGGCTAAATATAGCTAGCCTTAGGGGTTAACCTCGGTTATATTACTCTTAACCCTATAGCGGGGTTATATAAATTAGTAAGCGGACTAATCTAGGCTCTAATTAATTACTAGCTAGCTCGGGACGCGCTACTATAAGAAGGGGGGTAATTATAAGGATATAGGTTATATACGAGGTTATATAACTATAGAAGAGCCTTATAGATAGAGGTATAGTATAGTTCTAGTATATTATACCTAAACTAATTAATCTTTTATAAGTCTATTAGCTTAATTAGTATACTACCTAATTATATTATAAGTTAATATATTCTTAAAGTTATTTCTAAGGCCGCTAATTATTTAGCTAACTTTAATAAAGCTATAGCCTTACGAGAGGTAATAGCTTTATAAGGTTAGCTAGATAATATATCTAAAGATATACTCTTAGTATTATTAAGAGACTTAATATTACTATTACTTAGTAATAAGAAGGAAGATTATAATAATATTAAAATTATTATAAATATATAAATTAAAGAATTTATATAAACTACTTTAGTAGCTAAAAAAAAGGATTATTCCCCTAAAAATAGCGATTAGGAAAAAAATCTATTATACTAAAAAGATTAAGGCAGATTTAGCTATAATCGCGTGCCTAATAACTACTTAGATAACGAGAGGGTTAAGGCATATATTATAATAGCTAGGATAATAATTCCTATGCCGCTATCGCGGGCCTAAGACTAAGTATTATATTTACTTATATATAATAATATAAGAATAACCTTAAGAAGGCTTAAATTAATAAAATTAATTAATTAAATTAAGTATTATTTATTAATAACCTTTTTATTAAAATTAGACTTTATTTAGTAAAGAAATTAAGCAATTATAGTATGCGAGGTAGTTATAGTAATAACGCAGTTATAGGTTATAATACCCCCTCTATAATAAACAGAGGGGTTGCGTAACTAGCTTACCTAATCCCCTGGGTAGGTATAATACTAAGCTTGATAAGGTTTTAATATAAGATAATAATTTTTATATTTAGGAACGGGCCGCGCCTAATTGAGTTCACTTACAAAGCTAGGCCAATCACATGCTTACGTGACGGGCTCCAAACAAATCGAAACTGTCGGCGATGCGCAACTTCTTTTTTGGACTTTGAACATTCAACCAACACTTCTTCTTTCGCCCGACTGTCCGCGGTCTGATTTGATCTTGGCTCGCCCTCTCCAAGCGGCCTGGATCCCTTCTTGTTTCTCCTTCAGCTCGACTGCTTTGCCGGCATGTCGAACTCTGCCCTACGGCCCACCATGCTGGCGCTTGGCCTGACTCTGGGCGTCCCAGCCGTGCTGTATTTTGGCATCCTTGGCGCCTTGGTTGTCGCGCCCTCGCTTCAAGCTCATTTGATCTACCTCCACAAGGTCACTTTGACTTGGTTTAAGGACCTCAATGTTCCCGAGCAATTCGGCTTCGCTCATCACCAAGTCACACCATTCTACCTCGCAACCCCCGACGGGGTAAATCTGCACGCTTGGCACGTTCTTCCTCTTGCAACCTACCAGGCCAATCAGGAGGCATTGCTGGCACAGGGACCTAAAGCTGGGCTAGTGGAGGACTTTCAGCAGACCCTGAACTTTCGCCTGCTCAAGGAGAACCCCGATACCCGCCTCGTGCTCTACTTCCACGGTACCAGCGGTACTATGGCAAGTGGATGGCGTCCGGACAGTTACCGCTCACTGTACTCCGCCGATCCCGTCAACACCCATGTCCTGACTTTCGACTACCGGGGCTATGGAATGTCCACTGGCCATCCATTCGAGGCTGGCGTTATCACGGATGCTCTGACAGTGGCTGACTGGGCCATTAACACGGCCGGCATTCCGCCTGAGCGAATTGTCATTTTTGGCCAGAGCCTTGGATCCGCGGTGGCCATTGCTCTCGTCAACGAACTCGCTCGACGTCAACCCTCCGTTCACTTTGCCGGGTTGGTCGTCACGGCTACCTTTCAAGACATGCCCCAGTTGACGGCCACATACCGCATTGGTGGTTTCATCCCTGTACTTTCACCGGTTGCCAAGATTAAGCCACTCTTCCGCTTTTTCTCCCAAAGGTTGACAAGCAAGTGGAACAATCTGCACAGGATTGGAGAGTTTGTCAAGGGGGCTGAGCGATATGATATAACTTTTTTGCATGCCGAGGACGACACAGATATCCCAATGGAACATTCCATCAAGCTGTACCGAGAGGCGGTGCGTGTCGCGGAGAGTTCTAAAAACACGACTGAGGACGAGGGCGCCTTGCTTGAGAAGATAGATGGACGCAAGGAGAGCCGTGGAGAGGGAGGGTCTATCACTGTATGGCCCACAAGGAAGGGTGACATTAGACTAGAGATCTTGAAGTACGGGGTGCATGATAAAATCATGTCATACCCTGCAACAGGGCTTGCGATTAGTCGAGCATTTCGGTCAGTTATGTAACTAGACTTGAGTAGATTTATGACATGACCAACATTTAGAATTTCTATCAGACTAGATATTTCATGGGTGTATTCAAATGAAGTAAATTAGTGCTGGAGTCTCTCAAGCGCAAGGTGGCTCCAGCTCGCAGGTTGAGGAGTGGGCCAACGACGACAGCGACAACAACAGCGGCAGTGACGGAAAGGACGATAGCACCAAGCTCAAAAGCGTTCAACGCCGCAAGTGGATAGCATCTGATAAGGCACTTCTTGGCCGGCTCAAACTCGCCTCGAGTAATCACGGCTTACTATCTGACCATTATGCAAAAGACAGGGACGCAGAACGGCAAGGGACGCGACGAAAAGGCGCGAAGAAGCAGGAGGTTGGCTCGCCTCGGCTTCTAGGTTGAGTCTTTATTCATCCGCTCAGCTATTGCGACTGGTAGGAAGACCATTCTGGGAGGGCGGCGCTCTGTGGAGGCCATTGTGAAGGCCTTCCAATGAGGCAGCCTAGAGAGCGTCACCATAGGTTGAAGTGAAAGAAATTCTAATGCATGGCCCGCCGGCCTAAATCAATATGATCCTCCCCAGTTGATTTAAACTCTTAAACCACCTATACCCTTAAGAAATAAGTGTGCCGAATTGAGACCTCGGAGGCGTCCTGGACTGGCGCATTTGGCACCGACCGCTGGGTTGATCCTGAGTCACCTGATCCTAGATGGATTATCTCGAAGTGTTGATGCAAGCAGTCCCCAAATTGGCCTGGGAGGAGACAAAGAAGACGAATTCTGCGTTCCTAGATCGGCTGGTACATGGATTTCAAGCACAAGATTTGGGATCCATGGGCAGCGCTGGTGGAAGAAGAAGACAGAAGCCACAAACCTTGATTCGTTGATTCTGCTTCATCATGAGATTGTTAGTTTTCCCTCCGAGTCATCGGGGTATAGGTTCTCTGCTTAGGAAACAAATGGTGGCAAACTAGGCTGCATTTCTGATCCCCTTGAAGTATTGGGGATCGTTAGTTCACCATGCGACTCATTGATCCCCACAACTGTGACAACAAGGGACCCCAAGAGATGGACAGAAAGCGACGTCAGGGCTTTTGCAAGTATGTTCATGTCAATTGAGCAACTTTTGGGGTTTTAGGCAGGCTTTGGGACTGTCTTTGAGATCGAGATATAAGATGTGCCGAGATAGATAACGATAGGTGAGAGGGTGAGGCGTGTATCAAGTGTAATAATCAAAGCAAAGGGAGGTTGAAACATGCCTTTCCTCCGTTGCATTGCAATTTCTGAGACAATTGGATATATTAATATAATTATTACTTATAGTTTAAACACTTTCTGTTAGAGCGGTAATTAATTACATGCTTAAACTCAATAACATGCTAACAACCAGAACTCTTCTCAATCCCAAGTTAAAACGTTGTCCACTGTTTGATTCCCTCTGTGTGATTTCTGGAAGCGAAACAGTAGGTGTCCCGCGAAAAGTTATTGTTTCAGGCTCACGAGTGGTCTTGCGAGGCATGTCAAACGTGAATGTTGAGTCTGAAGTAGTCGTCTTTGATTCCGGCTCAGGCACCTCAATGGTCTTATTCCGCTCCTTTTGCTCAGAGACAATGCTTGAGGGCATTGGCGCAACAGTGAAGCCTTCATCACTGCAGATATCGGTAAAATTCCGAGGATCTGTTAACCGTTCCGTGAGGCCTAACGCGTACATGCAATATCCGCACCTAAAAGGAGGTTGGTTTGTGAGTACTTCTTCTTATCCAAAGAACAGAAACTTACGCCTTGTTCGTCGGGACCCATCCGGATGCGCAAATGCACTCGTAGTAGTCGGCGCCATTCTGGTCGGCGCAGTCGCGATCTAGGCCTCGAAATGCACTGCAAATGGAGTCTTGGCCGCTGCAGTAGTCGTAGGGAGTCAGGCTCGAGGTTGCGGATGCCCGGGCATACAAGCCCACCGCTGTGTTCATGTCTTCAAGTCTTCTCCGGCTGTTCTCCTTGGAATGAGGGAAAACTTGATGAGGCAGGTCTGTGAGGTTTGTGAGACGTCTTATTAAAGTGGACGAGCTGAATGGATCTTCGACGCCTTTACCTAATTTAGAAGGAGGCTTGTTTCCTATTTGAGAGGCCTTAATCCGCTTTGACCTATGGCGCGGGCAAACGGTTGCGCCGTCTGACGCTTATTTCGACTACTCTAGTGAAGCTATTGCCGGAAAGGGAAGCTGAACCGGCATCAACAAATGAGCTGGCAATTTTAATTGGACCAAACGCTTTGATGGTGACGATCAGCGACTACTGGTACTGCTAATTTTCTCCTAGGCAGGCCGACGGATGGATGGATTAAAAAGACTGTCATGTCCCGCAGGACGGACCACAGGCCAAGGCCATCAGCTTCAACCTAACGTTCACTTTCAACCATGGTAGATCTGACGACTGGTCAAGTTGCGGCCATCATTGCCTTCGGTATTGTTGTCGGTGAGTCAACCCCTGGTTTGTTCTCCTGGGATTGGGCTAAAAGGCCTCCATCCAGCCCGTGTTTGGTGTCCAACAATTGGGACATTTATTCTCACGGGAGTGCTTCAAGATCGTGAGACTGCATCTACATGGTAAATAATGTGTTTGAAACACCCCTCTCGCTCCTTGTGCTGATGTCTCCTCCCTCTATAAGGACCGTTGCCGCAAAACATCTTCAGAGCTCATATTGGCCCCTCGTGCTTCAGTCCGATGCAACAAAAGACCGTGGAGTCCGCAGGCCTATCGTTGTCATCTCGCTGCTCCTACCACTCCTCAGCCTTTTGATTGCGGTGGCCGGAGTTGTTACACCCCTCGGCCTCTATGAGTCCAACGAACCAAAGTCGAAAGCTGTCAAGGCTGACTTTGAATACGTGAGGGACTCGAGCACATTCTATTCTAGCACATCCACACGCGATGACAAGCCTTTCACGAGAGTATGCACCATCAACTTGTGCTATGTTCCTTGCCCATACACCTCGGACGTTACCGTCATTGAAACCGATGGTGCATCGAGCAACTGTACCGTGCTGGGAGACATTGATCCGAATATCCCCGATATTTTGCACGACATCTACACCAGTGGCACTCGATACGAGAGAACCACCATCTCCAACTACTTCGACATTGAGTGGCGCCAAACAACGACTCAGTATGACCGTGAACTGAACAACGGCACTCCAATCGCCTCTGGACTCTACCGGCGGCTGGAGAACGTAGCGCTCATGGATAGCGTGCGCGCCGTTGAAGGATTGATTATTGATGCCAAGGATGGGAAACTGGGCTTCAGGAATCATACTATCCCGTCTGGCTACCCTCTTGGGGTTACGTGGACTGAAGACATCCTGTTCTGGGAGCCCGATGTCGAATGCGTCGACACCAACACAACATTCGACTTTGAGATGACAACGGGCTCTCAAACCAACGCTGGTGTCTCTGTTTCCAAGCTTCGTCTTACCGACAGGGGTGGCTTCGCCAAAATCAACAAGACAGACCCATTGGATGACCAACGCAACGGGGTTAACCAGCCCAACCTGAAGATGAGAGCTTACCAGGCCGCGTGGGCAACCAATGCCTTCACCATGCTGTTCATGAACATCTCGAATGCCGGGAGTGAAGAGACCGATACTGAACCTTTCGAATACATCAACTCGGGCATAGGAAAGGAGTTCAAGATTCCGAGTCTAGACTTTGACGCGAACTACCTCACACTCGGTCTCACCAAGGACTTTGGTAACCACCTTGGAGTGAGGGCAACTAGCGGCCCCAGTGACTTGTACAAGAATCCCTGGAATATTACCAACGAAAATTTCATTGCCATAAGTATGACTGTCTTACTAGCTTTCCAGACATCGCTAACAGCTTCCAGGAGACCTGTGCGAGGGAACAAAACTCGACATGTTCCCCAAACTGAACAACACATTTGTCATGTGTAACCTCATGAGAGGTATCCCACAAAGAGTTGGTGATGGTCCAGAGAATGTATTCGACGACCAAAGCCAATGGTCGTCTTCGTTGTACGCCTGTGCTTCAGCTGTCAAGGCCACCATCAAGACGGTCACTTTTTTCTACAACGGCACGGAAGCGAGGTCAGGTAATATCGAGGTTAAGGAGATCAAAGATAAGGAATACACAGCAGAGGATGACATGCCGCTTTGGGGTGTCGAGGATTCTCCGCTTGAGCTGGACGTGTTTCCGCCCATCTGGGGTCTCGTTGACCCAGCATACGACAAGTTTCAAAACATCTCGACAGTCCGTGCTCCGTCGCTTTATCTTCTTGGATCAGGTTCTATGAGCCCCATACGATGGGAGCTTGACTCCGGATACGTGCACAGGAACCTGCCGGCCTCGATTGCCCCCATTGGGGCTTTCTTTACCATCTTCGAGTCTATATCCAATAGCCTGTCTCCTAACGATGTTGTTGGCAAGTCAAGTATGAGCCTGTGGCTGAAGTGGAGAGAATTGTCCAAATCATCCCACTCTGCCTCGACTATTCTAAAACTGCTCTGGACCGATTTTGTCGCGTCGGCTGTGGTTGGAACAAAAGGGGTTTTGGGGGCAAGAAATGCACAACCTGAAGACGCGGCGGACGTGTCTGTCATTCCACTGGAACACAGAATTCGGTATCGCTGGGCGTATGGCATACCCGCATTCCTCCTCCTTGCATGCATGGCTCTCATCGCAGGGCTGGCTGCCTTCTTACGCTTAGCTGGACGATCCAATCTTGACAAGATGCGTTATAGGTTGAAGCAGACGTCACTTGGCCGTGTCTTGACGACTTTAGTTGATCCACAGTCGAGTAACTTTGTCATGTCCGTGGGAGACTGGAGCAAGAATAATGCTAGCAAGGATATCGACTTGGGTGTGAATCGGCTGGCGCTCAGCCAAGAGCCACAAGTACAAGTGACACAAGAGAAACTTGGATCATCAGCGTCGGAAACACGTGAAGGGTAGATAATTTGCGATTGACCTTACTAATTTACATATATATGCCATCTTAATCTCTATATGTGTTTGGATATAAGCCATCTCACCTACTACCTTCCCATCCCAAGACTCGCTGTCTGGCCCAGTCATTTGCCGCGGCAGAATGCTCCTGTTCTGCCACTACAGTAACTTGAGTCTGCTTCAGAATATGCTTTTGGCTGTCCCCATCATCGTCACTTCGGCGCGGCCTCTCCTTATCATAGTTGCTCTGCGTGGCCGTCACTGACGCCAAGGTGTTTAGCTTGACACTATCCCCATGGTCCCCATGGTCATGCCGCCGTCGCCCTGACATGTGAGAACTAATTTGACCCGATGGATATCTTGGGTTGCTTCCACTGGCGTAAGTGCTGCGACCAAAGATGGGCAGATTCAGCAGAGGCCGTAGTGCTGGCATTGATCCAGCAACGATTCCAATGCCTTCCTCCAGAACGGACCACAAGCCGATCGCGCCTGTGCTGTACATGAACTCTGTCGGATCGTTGTATAGCGTGAGGTAACGAAGTCGAACGATGGTGGCACAACTCGCGCTAAGAGATAGGTTGTTAGCTGTGTTTACTGAATGTGATATAGTTCCTTACAAGGCGGCAAGACCGAGCATGAGAGCAACCGACATCTTGACCCTTGGCTTCATTTGGATATTCCAGAGCAAGACTCCAGGGAGTAGAGCCAGCGTCCAGTCGGTGACAATCGAAACGGCCGAGAAGAAGAAGCCGATGCTACTGTTCAGCTTGAGGTTGCAAGTCCCCGCTGTTTCTCCCCAGAGGGCTGTAACTGGATGGCAGACGTTGGCTGTGGCGATGATGAAGATGACACTGGCCATGCAGGTCATGATCAAGACGCTCCAGATAGTCCATACAAATCGACGTCGAGAATCGGCGATACGTAAAAGTGTCATGCAGATGCTGGCCTTGATGGGCACCGTGCAAGCCGCGTAGAAGAACTGAGCAATAAAGAAAAGCTTTCCCCCTCTGCGGTTAGCTTGATGGACCGTCCGGCTCGGGGTTGAAATCCTACCTTTGTTCCCTTCTGGATATCGACCGTCTCGATGTGCTTCGCCCGTTGTCCTGAGCCATGGAAACAGCACGTAATGACAAGACCGGCAACCACCGAGTAGAGCACCTGCAGTGAAAGCATCAAGTCAGCATTAAGGGGCGAAGTTGGGTACAAAGCTTGCTGTACATACCAGGCCTACACACATGAGCCAGTCATCCAAACCGAGAATCTTTTTCCATCTCCGCACTCCGAGACGCGTGGTGACTGTGACCCAAGAAAGGGACAGCATCACGATGGTGAGGTAGAGTAGTGGAACGCCATCGCCTCCCACTTTAGCCATACTGGCGGCGAGTCGCAGTGGCCTTGATCCCAGATGTCCAAGTTCAGAATGTTAAGAAGTCTGTTTTGGGAGAAGTTTACGAATACACGCGTCGTTACCCGGTCCCGAAAACTCGGGACAGAACCTGTATATCTGTTGGTTCTCGAAAAACCAGAAACCCACCTGGGGTTCATGGTAGCAATGACAAGCTTCATGGAAATCTCCATGGATGTCATCCTAGCAGGCCAGGGGATGAAGCTTCACTACCACCTCGCTTCGGTTTGTCCGGCCCAACGAGGAATCGAGCATTCATTGAAACAAACCCTTGACCTTGAAGAAGCAGGAATGTTGAGTTGAACCCCTGGTAGAGAACCACTTGAACTCTTCATCAATGGCTGCAGACGTGGTGCCACTTTGCATGGACCAGGCCACGAGCCCAGATCCAAAACAACGGGCCTCCCAATGAACCCCTACTTCAACCTTAGGGCAGAGCCTCACAGGAAACGGCCGGAGTAGTCCTTCATTTGGCTCGGGGGCCGAAATCTGTAGATCTTGGTCAGCTTGAGGTTAGATAACCGTTGAATTGCAGCCGAAGTTGACAGCCGACGAACCCTGTAACCCGTCAACTTCGGCACTTTGAAATTTCATGCTAGTGAAGCTAGGACCAAGAACGCAACATAAAGGGGATACTACGCAATAACATGGCCTTGCCATATTCTTACTAGCCGATACTACCTCAAGGTTAACACGGATATTTCTATTGAAGCAGGCACCCATATTCTTGGCTCGCCCTGTCTAGAAACAACATGGGTATGTGGTTAGACATGGACAAGGGTTAATGGAGATCCCACTTCAAAACAATGTCACCAACCCAGTCAAATCCTTCCAATCCTACCGCTCTTGGTCCACAGAGGTCCCAAGTAGCCCCTATTGGGAGCAGAAGTTCGGAAGACATGGCTGGCTGGCTGGCTGCTGTCAGGTGAAACTTTCAACCCGACAGGCTGGGTGCATCCTCGGATAAAGGCGAGCTTACGACTGAGATGTGACAGTCCGGAGATCGCTGTCGGGAGTGAGAAGCGAGTTGCGGCAAAGCTGATCAAACATCTTGACACATCTGACAACCAACAACGGCAGGTAGTTCGCAGCCGAGGTCGAGGAGGTAAACGATAAACGGAATGTGGCTGGCCTTATCTTGATATTCGTGCAGTCACGAGGCCTCACAGCTGGTCAGTCATGTAGAAGCCGTTGTCTCAGAGTCCTCCCTGTGCTTCTAGTCAATGCCACTCAAAGCAACCCCCATGATACGATTGCACAACAAAATCGTTTTACGCGGCAACCAATCTGCCCCCTCATCAACGGAAGGGACGGGCCCCAAGGTGTTTGATCAGCACCATCTAGCCGTTCTTGAACCCTGCTAGACAGCGGGTAGAATGAGCTATCGCGACTTTGGAAACGCCAACCACCCTTAGTAGCCCGTGCAGCGTTGGATCGAGCGGGTTTCGGAAAACTAAATGAGTCTAGACAAACAAACCCGTCATACGACGACGAGGCTATTCCAACAATGAAGCTTCTAACCGAGCTTAATCCACACTCTCCTTACTGGGGTCGTCGGCTGGAGGTCTACCCCCCCATGCCACGTGGGATTTACATATCCGAACGCCTTTTCGAGCTTTGTGAGGAGAGCTACTAATACGGACCTTGGGATGTTTAATGCGGCATCATTCTACTCCTCCATTCTCATTACATCTCTAAACACCATGGCTGAATTTATCATCGAAGACAAGGACCTTGCCTCCCTCAACGGGAAAGTGATCATCGTCACTGGTACGTTAAATCGGCAATCCCCTGTCCACTATCAAACATTTTGTGAGCCTTGAAAGGCTGACCGTTGCATCGCATCCTTTAGGAGGCTCTTCTGGCATTGGTCTTGCCACAGTCAATCTCCTTCTGGCCCAGGGAGCTTCTGTGGTCAATGCCGATATCCAAGCCCCAGCTGAGGAGCCCCAAGGCTCTTACACCTTCGTCAAGACCAATGTTGCGGTCTGGGCTGAGCAGGTTGCTCTGTTCAAGAAGGCAAAGGAGGTCTATGGTCGTATCGACCACGTCTTCGCCAACGCCGGTGTTGGCCCTCGGGCAGACTACCTGTCTACCGAGGTGGATGAGAATGGCGACCCCAAGGAGCCTTCACATATTCTTCTCGACGTCAGCTTAAATGGTGTCATCAACTCGGCTACCCTCGCCATCTTCCACATGCGACAGCAGCCCGAGGGTGGCAGCATCGTCATCACCGGCTCCACCACCGGTCTCCAGCGCCTTCGCGCTGTGGACTATGGTAAGCTCCCTCCATCTTTTTGTGCTTCCTTCTCTAACAATTTATAGCTGCTGCCAAGCACGCTGTCCTTGGTATTGGAAGAGGTCTCGTCCCTCTTCTCGGTGCCGCCAACCTGCCCATCCGAGTCAACACTCTGGCACCAAGCTGGGCCGACAGCAGTGTCCTCCCAGGCCTCAAGGGTCTCCTGGAGGCTATCGGTGTCGAGCTGATGCCCGCCTCCGCTGTTGCCCGTGGTGCGGCCCTCCTTATGGCTGATGAGTCCCGCAACGGAAACCTCCTCCACGTTCAACTTGGCAAGTACAAGGAGATTGACGAAGCCGTACTCCTCCCTGCATTTGAGTCGATCAAGGGCCCCGATTACCCCAGTGAGGATGAGGTTCTGCGCCGCCTGCAGGAGCTCGCGGCCTCTAAGAGGGCATAGGCGTCGAGGAGATAATGAAATACCCCCTGGAGTCTGCTGAGTTTCAAGGACTACTCAACAAGGATATCATTAGCGAATAATTATTATGAATGCATAATACATATGCACCTATCATATTGTGTACCAGATATTGACCTTCAGTGATACCATCTCATACATGTTGTCGAGAAATCAGCCTAATTACACGGTTAAAGCACCGTTGCAGATATGTAACCCTGGAGAGAAAGACCTCATCTCTCCCCGCATGTCCCCTCAATAATCTTCCGATTTACTCTATTTCAGCGGGAAATAGTTAGTTCCACCTATTGTAGGCTTGATCACAATGCAGATCTCGTCCTTAACTCACAGCATACTATGCCAAGACGCGGAGTTGAGGATGTAGTTGAAATGTTTATAAACCGCCATGTTCCTAAGCTCGCGCCTTGCATTAAGAGATAATCTCGCTTATACATTCCCACTATTGTTCAAATTT
The DNA here is from genome assembly GCA_013186415.1 of Fusarium sp. NRRL 66088. Lineage (NCBI taxonomy): Eukaryota > Fungi > Ascomycota > Sordariomycetes > Hypocreales > Nectriaceae > Fusarium > Fusarium sp. NRRL 66088. The sequence continues at coordinate 12,715 of JABCKD010000441.1, forward strand.
ATGGCGTCTGTTCTGAGATTACCATGACAAAAATCACCACCCTCCTGAGCATCTGGCTCGGTCTGGCCTCTTTGTCACTTGGCCTCAAGAACCCAATCATTAGAGGGTATGTATCCACTTCCTACAAAGAGAATGTTGTCAGTAACACGTTTGCCTTAGATGGAACCCTGATCCCCATGTTATCCGTGTAGATGATACCTACTACGTAGCTGTATCCTCCTTCCTCACATTCCCCGGCATTCCCATATACAAATCCGAAGACTTGGTCAACTGGGAGCTGATCTCTCATGCCATTGATGACCCCCGGAAAGTCCCCATTACTGGCACGAGGACAGGAAATGGTAAATTCATCATTAGGCAAGGTGTTGGTGGCTAACTCTACGATAACAGGAATCTGGGCCCCTTCCTTGTCCTATATCAATGGACGGTTTTACGTCACTTCGATGGCAATGACAGGATCAGATCCCGATTACAGAACCTGGCCTCGGATGTTCTGGGTCTCTTCAAAAGATCTCAAGACCTGGTCGGACGTTGTATGGGGAGAGCCATATGGCATCGACCCGCAACTGTTTCAAGACCCGATATCGAAAAAGACATATCTCACAATCATGGGATTAAACAATGGCTTTGATCGTCTTTGGGGCATCAGTCAGTGCCAAGTTGACCTGGAGAGCGGAGCTTGTGTTGGTCCATATCGCAGCATCTGGAACGGCACAATACCTGTGACGAACAAGACACGTCCCGAAGGCCCTAAACTCTTTTACAAGGACAAGTACTATTACTTACTCATTGCCGAGGGCGGCACGGGCGCTACTCATAGGGCCTCCATCGCTCGTTCCAAGTCTCCTGAAGGACCGTGGGACTCGTCGCCAACCAATCCGCTGATCTTCAACGGTGCCGATTCCAATCTTGTCGTCGGCAACACCGGGCACGCTACTTTTGCCGACACCCCTGACGGTAAATGGTTCGCCACTTTCTTGGCTCGCCGATATGTCGATAAATGGTCGGTCCTTGGACGCGAGACTTTCTTTGCCCCAGTGAGCTGGAAGGATGGGTGGCCTACCATGAACAACGGCGACCACGTTTTGCTGAGCCAGAGCTACGATTATGGTCCCAATGCTACATATCCTCCCAAGCCATATGAAGATCGCTTTGAGGACCCCGAACTACGGACTAGTTGGTATCAACTCCGCTCACCATACTCCAAAACCTACCGCCTAAAATCCAAGGGAAATGGAGTGGTTCTTGTGCCAAACGTCTACACACTCAGTGACCGGGACACCCCTAGTGCCATTTTGAGAAAGCAACAGTCTGTCAACATGACATTTTCGGCAACTCTTTTGCCAACTAACAAAGGTCTGGGGCCATACCAGTCCGTCGGCATCTCGGCTTATTCAAGTGAGCTGGCTCATCAGGATCTTGGAATTCGAGGGTGTGCCCATTCAACTGGCCTTTGCATCTTTGTAGATATCACAGCGAATTCGCCCGGTCCCGGAACGCCGCCGGAAGTAAGTCGAGGCTCATCGTTATGCCTTTTTAGCTATTGATATTAACATACCCGTCCCAGACAGAAGAGTTCCCTGTGAAATTCACGCGGATTCCCTCAGACTTGCAGCTGCATATCCGATCTGAACCTCGCCAATACAAACTGGGATATTCGATTGGCAAACAAGAAACGAAATGGATAAAGGAATTCTCCCCAAACCTTCTTCCAGTTGGATTCGACGGCGTCATGTTCGGCCTGTTTGCTAGTGGCAACAGTTTCCCCTGGCCCCACGATGGACCCGAGGTTGGGTTCAGCAAGATTCGGGAGGAATACTATGACGAGGGTTTTGGTGACTATAAGGATGGAAAGGGAAGTGATTAGAGAGTTCCCTGAGTTATTGACGGAGACAACGCTGTCGGAACCCCAGGCCTATTTGTTGTCGCTGATCTTGTTGCATTCCTGGCTATCCTTGCTTCAACAATTTGCGTGGGCCTGTTTGACGTTATTGTGTTGGATGATTATCCATGGGCTTGGATCGGTTCACGACTTCAACCGAGCATCAGGAGTAGTTACGCCTGTCTTAGAGTTAGGAGCTTTATAGGGCGAGTACCAACTCTTTTTTTTCTCTCTTTCGGCTTCTGTAGAGCGTCACTAACTCTCTGTTGAAGGTTGTTCATCTAGTGCTCTTTATCATCGCTTGTTGCGAGTGCCATAGACGAAGAGTAAAGTCTCGGTGAAACCTTTAACTATTCTGGAACCTGAGGGGAGCACTCGTGTTATGTGGGCTTGAGACATCTGCGGCGTACGTGGACAATGAGAAGGAGATTAATTCAGAATTGCCTATGATGTATTGTTTCAGTCAACTTCTATGTCCGGGGTCTTGCAAAGCCCGTCCTTGTCAGTCAGAGGAGGACAAACCAAAGATATCAGTGTCAGCGCTCCAAAGATGAGCCTCATCCTAACTCCACAGGCGGTTGTTCAAGCTATGTGAACCAAATAAACCTCTAATCCTCAAGAGGTTCGTCCTTACTTTGAGGGACTGGACATACTCCTTCTCGGGCAGATGCCAGCGTTATGCTCTCACCGTGACAACACCAGCAAATGCCAACAAACTCACCCCGACTTTGCACTTGTCAGTAACACTCAAGGCGACCCTTTGGCCACACGCACCACTATCGTTGTCACAAGTCTTTTGCATATTAATATTAAGTTTCCTCTCCCTTTCCTCATCAATACCATCAGCAGACACGAGCATCGGCGGCATACCTTGGCCAAAACTAAACTTCGAGTAACCTCTACAACTTCAAGCGAAAGTTCACTAACTGTACGTAGACATTCACGAGCCGAGCTGTATTTCCAATGTATCCCGTTAGAGATTCCCAATCACCCCGATTAAGGCCCCATGTCGTCCTTGTTTCTATTAATATGGCAAGTAAGTCAGAGTTTAAAAGAACCCAGGCCGACTTCTTAGAGCATCTTGGAGAAAGAACCAGCATCTCCTGGGCCACGACAGCAACCGAAATCCTCGATCACTTTATATCCGTGCCACTATCAAACATACCACCCTTGGCCATGCTCCTGATCGACAGCTCCCTCCTAGTTCCCCAGTGCGCAAAAGTCATGGCGCAGGTTCGGTATTACGTTCGACGAGGGGGCAGGGCGATAACCATGTGGCGTTTTGGCGTTCCCGAGTCAGACAGTATTACTCACCGCATCAAGTTGAACACTTCTTCACGGCATATGGCACCAGATGGACTTTCAAGGAGCATCGGACTCTCCAGCTTGTAATCAACCCGCAATTAGCGGAAGAGAGCAAACGCCTGATTCAGAGAATTCCTCCTTGTTTCACGCTAGAAGAAGCTCGATGCATCAAGGTCTCCCCGGAATCGCAGTCGTGCTACACTGCCAACAGGGTTTTAGGTCGGACGCCAATAGCGTATGCACGAATTGAATTAGGGTGTCTTGGACATGTTGGCGATTGTCAAGGGCCCATGGATCCCACTTCGATCAGGGTCATAGTAACGATGTGCCACCTTGAGGCCGCACGAACTGGAAACCCGAGTACAATTCTGGTTCACCTACATCCTTCCCTGACTCTCAAGTAGCTAAGTGTGCTTGGATGCAAGTGTCAAGCATATTTATCCTCAGTTGCTACGCTCACCCTCCCCAGATGCATAAGTTGTTGATCGCCCAGTTCCTTCATCATTATGTACCATGTGTCCCAGACCAGGAGGCCATCGGCTTTTTAAATTCTGTACATTATGACCCGCGAGGCATCAGGTGCCTTCATGCCGATGGATATTAGACCACATAGCCTACTCTAAACATACTCTAAAGTGAGACCCTCCACCATTAATAATATGCTATACGCCGTGACCATGCATAGGTACCTCAAGCCTCAGGTGGAAATCCTAGGCCTCAGTGAAATCCATTGTCCCTCATGACATCCACGTTGCTCTTCACACGACGATGACCCAGTGATGCTTCGCCCGAGTTTCGCTAAGCCTCAGTGCGATCTGCCAAGGGAGTCGGGTCCTCTAGAGCCTTCGTCGACGTTGGCAAGTCGGTGGGCTCATCTTCAAGTAGAGGGGTAGCGGCACCGGGTGTTGGAGACTCCTCACCATCCTTCTCCATCATGGCCGCCAAACGGGCTGCGCGACCTTCCTTCTTGCGAGGCACCGGAGCTGGAATAGGTCAGTATCGCTTAGGCTGGCATCATGTTGGTGCAAAGACTTACCCCGTCCGTTCTCCTGCACGTAGAACCGTCTCAGAAGACCGACTGCATCGTCGCGACCCCAACCACCCTCAATCTCGTAGCCCGACTCAATGTTCCCGCCATCACCGCCACCAGGAGGGTACGAGACACCCAGAGTACCACTGCCATCTGGAAGTTGCGTTGGCTTCGGGGTAGGATGGGCGCTCGCGGTCTGTCCATCGGCGCTGATGGGAAGAGAGTTGGCATGGATGCTAAAGACACCACCAGTGCCGCCAAACTTGTCGTTGACGGCACCAAAATAGACCTTCTTGATCCCGAGCTGTCGCAGCAAAGATGCGCACATGACGCATGGTTCGACGGTGACATAGAGGATGCACTCGCGAATGATGGATCGATCAACTCGCTCGTCGGGATGGCACTTTTGGCCATAGGGGTAGAGGTGTCCCTTGGAGCCGTCCTCGTTGCCCTCGTCGGGCGCGACCGACGACACGGAAGAGGCGTCCGAAGCTGCAGCCGAAGGGGAAGTCTCAACCTTGGGTCGTAGTGATGTGGTTCTGGGACCGTCCTTGGGTGGGTAGGACAGCAAGGCACCCAAAGCCATGATCTCAGCATGTCGACTGCCATTTCGCGTGACATTTGTAGCATTCATGCCTTTGGCAATGACCTTTCCATCATGGACAAGAACACATCCAACGGGAGTCTCATTAGTCCGAAGAGCAAGCCGGGCCTGTACAATAGCTAGGTCAGTAACTCAGGAAGCAGATACCTGGGCACAGCACAGCAACTTACCATATCGAGGGCTTCCTCAATGAACTTCATATGCATCGCCCGTTCGGCTACTACAGCGGGATCCGTAAAGATGGGTGCCGCGGGGGCTGCAGGCTTCGTGGGAGGAGTCGCAGTCACATTGTCGCGATTGAGGCTCAGGCGAGCAAGTGAGTCGGTCAAGTCGCTTGTGTTTGGCGGCTGGTTCTCTTTATTGCGATCGTCGGTCTTCTTCTGCGGAGATGCCATGGCCGTAGGCGGAGGAGGGACTGTTGCGGTGGTGAGATGTGAAGGATGCTGATCGTCGCGGGCGGTTGAGTTGTCGTGAGGTTCTGTTGATGATCGGGCGGCTGATTGTTGTTGATTGTTATCGCGTGTGCTTTCTTTGCTGAGGTCCTTCTGACTGCTGTTGGTCTCGTCGTGGGTATGGTTCTTGCCATTTTCATTTTCGCTTGTCGCTGCGCTGCCAGTGGCACTGTCACTCTCGCCAGCTGGCAACACCCGTCCAAAGAGACGGCGAAAGGCTTTCGCGCCTGCCTTCTTGGCCGGTGACAGGCCAAGTGACTTGAACACGCCCATGATTGTCTTGGTTCACTTGATCTTTGAGCAATCTCGTTGACTCCTGATGTCAATCCTCGCTTGGTCGTCCTCCCACCTCAAGACCAGGAGCCAAAGCCTCGTATGTATGTCCCTTTCTCAGATGGCTTCCCTCTCCTTCTTCTTGCGTCCCTCGAAATTTATGTCCTTCTCTTTCTTTGGCTCTCCTTCTTCCAAGGTGCCCCCTTCTACTCCTCCCAACGAGGTGCTCCTCCAGCCTTTTCGACTTCACTCAAAGGCCACGTGCCTCTATCGTATCGCAGCCCTCGCCGATCACAAGTATGAACAGAGAATCAGCTTTTTATCCAAGGGAGATGAAAGAAAGTCAAGGTCAAGGTGTTCTTTGAAGATCACGGCCCCTCCTTAGATCATCGCAAGTCAAAAAGACTCAGTCACCGGCGCGACAAACTCAAAAAGCCCAGATTTTCCGTTCGCGATTCCCAAAACTCCCGGTACCGACTGAGCAGCACAGGCGCGGAGCCTAGTTGAACTCAAGCCAAATGAAATCGACGAAAGCGATGCGACCAGTCTATCCCACGCTGAAGTACTCCCAGTCGATGGATGAGCAAACGCGCGCGATAGGCGACGGCTGTCAACACAGTCAAATTCGCACTGGAGGTGGAAAGCCCGGGTCAGCGGCACCAATGGTACGATATTACGGAATCTCAAAGCCCTTCGTCAAGGTTTGGGCATGAATGATCGCGTAAGGAGCAATTAGATTGTCCAAAAGGTTGAAAAGGATGGAGGATACTCATGTCCTACTTTGACATGAAAGAAGATTTCAAGCTCCGTTGACGCTAAGCCTCATGTGGCACGCCTACCTACTCAGGTCAAACGAGACACCACCAGGACTCCTCACAAAAGAATACTAACAAAGAGAATGCTGAGGAAATAACAGAGACATCTGATTACAGTGTGGTATTTTATCTCTTTTATTTAAAATTTCGCTATTCTCATAATGCCTATCTCACTCACCTTAAAGGAGGAGGAGAGGAGGACAAGCCGATGCCTTGATGTCTCATCTTTGCCTTGGACCCACCTGACACCGTTTATAAACTCGCCGTTTTCTGAGCAAACGGTAGTCACCTGATCTCTTTCACAGTTGTACCAGCCATGTACCTGAACACCACATTTTCACGGCCGGTTGCGGGAAGCCTAACAAGACCCAGAGGTGCAACACCTCCCAACGGAACAGCACTTTAGAAGCTGTGAGATGATCACACAAGATGTCACGATGCAAGGCACGATGAAAATAAAATAATACACGGCCTTAGAGGCCAGTTCATTGCATTTTGGCTCAATGCTCGCTCTATAGCAAAGGCCGTTTCCTGTCAACAAAAAAAACAAAACCAGCGCGCTCTGCGCATGTGGTCGCTCTTAATATGACAATCAGAATCAAACAAAGAAAAAGAGTACAGTCCCATCTAAGAACGAGACCAGGGACTTTCAGAGCCATGTAACGCACAACTCCCTCCACTTATCCCAAAAAAAACCCCAACCTTCTGGTCTAGATCAAGGATCCGTCTACACTGCAATCAAACTCCAGCTTTGTGAGATCATGCGATCAACCGACTTCGTGCCGCCTATTTCTCTCCTTGGGCTCAAGGTGACATGAGCTTTCCCCCTCATGTTTGCCATCAAGCGTCGTGCCTGAGACGTAGAAGACGATTCTCCTTTGAGAGAGACAGTCTTCTGGTCCACTGATCTCATCTCGACAGACGAGGAACAGAACCAGGCTGCGAGTGTGACCGCTATCATGACGACGGACATAAATGTCGTCAAGGATGACGGCAGCAGTAGTGACGCCAGAGCAGTCGATACAGGGGCGATGCCCAAGAACGCAGAAGAGAGTTGAGATCTCTCCTCTTTCTCACCAACCGCAAGTTGAGCGCGGGGTGTCTGGGGCGTGACCTGTGTCATGGAAGCAGCGGTGGCCGACTCTCGCTCAATATTGGCACCTGTAAATGGTGCTAGCTCCAGAACATCACGCCTCCTATTGTGATCAACAGGAGAACCAGAGTTCAGAGCATTCGAGCGAGTGATGCCGACATCCGCAGCACGTTGATGCTCCGTCAGTACATGACAAGACGAGGTGTCGCCAGGTTGTGTTGTGACATCTTCACGACGATCACGACGTTCACGACGTTCTCGTTGATCTAATTGATCTTCGCGATCTGAATGATCGTAGTAGTCAGAGTAGCCATCAGCCGGCTGGCTCAGGCCATTCGTGCCAATGGCACCAGGTCGTGAGGCGTTCGCAAATGGTGTCACCTTCCAAGAAGTTAGTCGCTGTAGCAAGATCAGAAACGGCTCTGCACGTACACTCTGGAGAGTATCTTCAACGGGATCAATAATCCTGTTGTGACTGATTGCCACCTTTTGACAAATTAGTCGCCGTTCCATCAAAGCATTCATTGAGATACGTACGTTGCTTCCCGCAGGTGACATCGCTCCAGCGGAAGATTGGAGGTCGGTTGTGTAGGCCGACGAGACAGGAGTCTCTGAAGATTGCACGTCGGTTGTGTAGGCCGACGAAGCAGAAGTCTCAAGTGAGCTCACGCTGTGACTCAGAATACCCGAGTCGAAGCTAGATGAAGGACTTGAGCGGAACCACTCAAGGCCAACACCAGGATCGCGATACGTCCTATCTAGGACAATGTCGCCATCACCAAAGAGCTCCTGAGGTGTGGCCCAGGCAGGCGCAGATTGCGCAGCAAGGTCACCGCTTAGATAACCGCCACTACTCTCTGAGCCACCAGAGGGCTCGATTGGTGGTCGTGGGTTCGGTGCTGGTGACCTGGGTTGACTAACCGACTGCTTGGAGAGTTCGATCGGGACCATACGCTCGTCTTCCGAGAATGAGGACTCGGGAGAGAACAGGTTGAAATCGACATAGTCGTGAGTCGATTCTGTCTGGTTGAAAGGTAGATCCACCGATGGAACGGTGGCCTCCGCAACGCCCGTATTGTACGGGCCAAGTTGGTCTTGTGTTGATGTGGGTGTCACAGGCTTTGTGGAGTACGCCGACACAGAGGAAGATTGAGGAGAGAAGTAGCCCTCGGGGTCGTTGAAGAAGTCGTAGTCGTCGACAGGAGGGTACTCGAGGAAGTCCTCCCAGGCCACGTTCTCGGCTGGTACTATACCAAGCAGGTTATCGAGTTCTGGAGTTGAAAGAGCCTGCACGTCTGGGAATCCTATAGAAGCAGAGAAATCGGGCTGAGCAGCGACAGGAGATATCCGGGCTTCCCGAGCAGGTGTCTTTGTCTTCTTGGTTACCTTGGACGTAGGCTGGGCCTGGCTCTGGGTGACTCCACGCTTCTTGTGGCTGGGGTCGCACCGGATCTTCTTCCGCCGGCAGCTGTCGCAAGCCTTGATGATTCGCATGAGGTGAGCGTGGTCTCGCTGCTCCTTGGTCTTGGAACCTCGAGAAGCCGAGTTCGTCACATCGCGGCCGTCTCTTGTCATGATCTTCATTCCAGGCAGGTGGGAGAAGTCGGTGGTCTGGGGCCGCGAAGCAGCCTTGGGAGACTGGCGACGCGAGGGGGCAGCAGCAGCGTTAACCTGGCTCCAGTCCCAGTTGGACATGACGGGGCTGGCGTTGAAGGAGGAACCGTAACCAGAGTCCTGAAGAGGGCTGGCAGTAGCGGGAGACACAGCGGGGGTAGCCATAGAGAAGACGGGGTAGAACTTGAAGGTCTGGCCAGTCAGGTGGGCGTACTCAAGGAAGTCGAGAGAGATGGAAGCGCGCTTCTCCTGGACAGAAGCGGGACCGGGGATGTAAGCGTTCACCAACTCATCGAGCTCGCGGCTTCCGACAGCAGGGAAGAACTGGAGCTGAGAACCGAGGGTGGGCTGGAAGACGGAGAAGCCCTGGGGGACAGCGTTGGAATTGGCCATGATAAACTGATTACCGTGCGATCCGACTTGATGATAAGGTTGAATTGTTTAAGCGAACGACGGATATTTGGAGCTGCGGTGCGCTCCAAATCCGTACTTGGAAAAGTGGTGAGTGGGAAGTCGATGCGACTGAATGCGACTCTGTTAGACCAACGGCACCATGTGTGACAAGTCGGAGGGATGCTTACGCCGACCTGCTTACCCTCACGTGAGGTGCTGTATTAGTCCGGCGATAAGAGCTGGAACGCCGAGGTTTGCGATATCTTCTTGATGCCAACGGTAGCAAGGCTGGGGCCACTAGAGATGCGCGGGATCTTTGAGCGGCGAAGCGGGCCACGCTGAGCTGGGGAAGGACGTGGGAGTAGGCGAAGCCTCGACAAACGTAACTGGTCGCCAGCTTCGTACGATGTCCTTGTCTCAAAGTATGAGCAAGTGGTGAAGGCGTAAGGAAAGCCTGGGGATGGGGGGGAAGTCGTGATACTAGTAACGAAAGGGGGAAGAGTAGAAGAAAAAGCCTGAGGCCGCTTGGAGGGCGTCGTCCAAGGTATTTCACTGCCTGGTCTGAAGCTGAACTTGCCTGGGGATTCGCTCAAAGCATGGCGCAGCAGGTGGAGGAGATTGAGTCTTTCGGCGTGCTCGATTAGGCATAGCGTCACGAGGCAGAGTGACCCATCATAGCCAATCATGGTGTCTAAATCTCTGGAGATCTACCTCACCAGGAGCGCCCATTGGTCTGCCTGGCCCACCACCTGTCCCACCCGAGCTCTGACTTCGGCGAGAAAATAGCGCCTCCATTGGTCAATGCATCGAGTCCTGCATGTGAGGATGACTCAACTTTCGCAACCCCAGGTTTGAGAGTCGTTCGACCCATAGTCCGCCATTCCGGATATGTGGCCATGCCCGTCGGAGGCCGCGACATGGCTTCGCAGCCCTCGTATTTGAGTCTTCAAGATCTCACCTCTATTGTCAGAATAACCAGATCATTGTATCCCCAGAAGAGATATCTCAGTATGCTGCTCGAGACTTTACATGTTCCTACTGTGAAACTCGGTGCCATGTGGTGGGAAGGTTTGTGAGGGAAAATGTCATAGAATCGTGAGTCAACCACGTTCAACTTTGGCCTCGTCCATCATTTGTAGAAAGCAAGTCGCAGATCGTCCCAGATCAGGGAGGCCAAACGGCACCACTGTTCTGGCATGCTGTAGACGGCTCTGCTGGCCATAGCAAGACCAACAGAAGCTCATCCATGGGGAAGCCCGTCCACGTTGACCAAAGAAATGAGAGGGGGCATCGAGACCACTTATATATTGCATCAGGAACCACCAACATCAATGCCCAGGCACATCTCATTAGGCATTACCAAGCAAATGGGTCTATTCCCAGGATCCACACGCCTCTCCCGTCCATTGAACGCCCTCCGAACTTCAACACCCCAATCCCCCCAACATTGCCCACCGATGAACCATGCCGGAGAACAAGACATGGGTCATTGTGGGGGCTCAACACCATCTTGTGCAGTTACTCATTATGAGTATGTACAACTCGTCCGTTTCGAGGACGAGGTACGGCGCACCAGGCGCCCTGACATTGCCCCCTCGACTCCCCCCGAGTAACCCGCGAATCCCGTGTTAGTTACCGGTCGCAATCAGGTTTAACCACCGAGTACCATTGTAGAGTTTGCATTAAATTCAGACAGGTTTGCGCCGAGGTGACTGTGACGGCGAAGCGCAGACTCCATACCCATAGATCCACTGCTCCTGTTTCTCACTTTCCACATTTCCACACTTACAACAGTACTGTTGCTTGTCGTTCCATTGATCACACTGCCTGCATCTAAACCAGATCGGGGGGTCGTGAAGCTCCACAGGGTGGTGTATCTTGAAAAAGTGATCAATTAATTCTGTCGGGGTCGTGAACTTGTAGGTGCAGGGCTTCGCCATGACCGGCTTGGCCCCCCCAGCCTGTTGGTCGTCCCAGAACAGGCATTGCCATGTGGTTGTCTGGGTGGGTGGGCAGGCCAAGTCCCTTCCAATAGCCATGATGGAGAAGCTGCGCATGAGTTGAGGTTTCCCGATAGGTTCAGCTCCCAGGGTTGAGTTGTCTAAGCTCAGCGGAACGAGGGTCGGGCCAAGGGGGGTATCTGTTGATACAGACGGCAACAGCCCTGCAAAATGAAGGTCTACCAGAGAATCCGGTGGATCGGATGTATCCGAGCTCCGCGCGAGATCACTCATCTCATCAAAGCAATCCCAGTGTGTCTTTCCAAGGATCGCTGAGTTGGAGCCCCTCTTCGACTGCTGGTACGAAGCCTCGAAATCACGTAGATCCCAATGTTTGCACTATGGACGAGCTTGAGCAAAGCATCCTGGTCAACAACACTTGACTACATACCGCAACTTTCCGGGAACGACAGGGTGCGCAAGCACCGAGCCGTCGCATGAAGGCAGTTTTCTCCCTCTTTGTCTTTGAGAGAGGACCGCGACGACGAGGCTTCTTTACGTGGTCCGAGTCCTCGGGTCCCGAATGGCCAGAAACAGAAGATCTGTCGCTGTTCCCTGGAGATGGTCCTTCAGGCTGAAGATGGTCTTCGATGTCATCACCTGGAAGGCGCTGCACGGGTTTCTGCCAGTCTTCCAGCTCCCGCCACCGGTCATATAGACTTTGGAGTTCCTCTGTCCTGAAGGGTTTGGTCAAGTTGGAGCGGCGACTGTGTCCAGAGATGTGCTGGGTCCGGTAGTATCCTCGCATAGGCTGGTTGTAGGGAATTCGAATGAGTGTTCCAATGTCTCGGTTCATCCAGGAAGCCATATCTTGTCGATCAAAACAGCCTTTCGCGAATACCGTGGGGGAGAATCGAGGTGCCAAATCAGTTGTTAGAACATGAGGGGAATGAGTGGGTTTAAACCGCATAAAAAGCATCTCCTTAGAGAGTCGGATGTTAAAGAAGCCCAAGGCACAATGCCCGATGAGCGCCCATCTTTGCGATAGGGCTTCCGGAGCCTCATTGTGATGGCTGCTGGCTGAAACTTCAGGCAAATGGTTCGCGGACCACTACTCCTCACCGCAACCTGTCGAGCAACACGGCCTGGCAGCTGTTGATGGCGATTGCGGGAAATTTGATGTCGTTCATACAGAGTAGACCATTCCAGGATGAAAATAGTTGAATAACCGTGCGCTCGTATCAGCTCAGGTCAATGGATGGCAGAAGAGATCTCTCGTTCCAATTCACCGTCGAGACGTTGATCGCGAAGGTCTCGTCATACCTAGCAAGTCTTCTGCATGCCTACTCCACGCACCACCGTTCGCCCTGGAGAACCCAGGCAGTGCTGACTGGGCTGCATGGCTTCCAGAAGGCATCCGCTTCGTGGGAGGGGCCTGGGCAGCGGGGACAATGCGGGTTGGTGCAGCCGGATCCAATTGAACCATGGGTTGGGGTGGCAGCCCAGCTGCATCTTCCTTCCTCGCTGCTTTTTTGCCTCGGGTTGCTGGATTGATGAGGCGTGGTGGTTGCTTGCCTTGTGACTTGTCGCTCACTCTACGGTGCACTTCAGACTGCGCCACGCATTTAACGGTGGTTGATTGGGGTGTCGGATCCTGGGCCCCGTTCATGTGCGACTGTGTCACTTCGGCATCGCCCGTCTTTTCAGCCTTTTCGGCCTCCGTTTGCCCAAAGGGCCCGTTAGACATCGTCGTGAAAACTGTCGGTGGGAAGTCATCCGTAGACAGCGTGAAACCAATAATCTCCTTGCTCCTGACGCTTTTTCGCGCCATTTTCGTTATCCGAGGACCTGACTTGGGCTCTGGGTCAGGCCTTGGGACAGGTTTTGGGTCGGGATCACCGTCAGCCATGGCATCATGCGGTGAGGATGGAGTGTCAACTGCCATGGCTTCCTCCTCATCACTCGACACGGGTTGGGCAGGTTTCGGCCTTCTACGACGAGTAGGATTCGTTCGTCGACGCTGAGGGGGCGGTGACATGTCGTCCTCGAGGCTGTTGGCTGAGACAGCATCACTCTTGTGCGCCGCTTCATCCCCTTCATTTTCATCCAACCTGTGTGACTCTTTTTCTGGACTCGACGTCGTGACGACAGGGTGGTTGTTACTGTTCGATAAGTCCTCAAGATCTGGGGTATCGGTATGCGATGTGTCTGAAGACATTGAGCTTCGCCGGCTAGCTGCGTCGCCCGACAAATTGCGGTGCATGACACGACTGTGTGCAACCCTGGGCTCCTCGGTATCAGAGGCGGAAGGGGGGTCGATTGGTGGTGCCCTCTGCGCTTCAATAATCGTCTCTACTGCAGGGCGCATGCGGCTTCTCGCGACCTGGTCTCGATTCTTCTTTTCAGATACCATTAGCAGGCCTCGCCGTTGTCTTGACCTAATTCGTAGCTCTGTTCTTGGTTCTTTGGCCGGCCCAGAGAGATCATCCGCATGACTGCGGGGAGCTGCAGCCGTCTCTGCACTCAGAGCTCGTTTCGTACCTCGAACGCCTGAAGCTTTGTTCGTTGGCTCCTTCGTCAATGGCTTAGACGTGGTGCGTTCGGCTCGCTTTGAACCCCTGTTGGAAAGGGGCCCTTTTTTAGATCCATCGTCACCGCGAGTGCGGTCCTGGGCTGGCAAGATCACATCCGTTTCAGAATTCCGTGGGGATGGCAATCGTGGTCTTGATGGTTGTGCCGGAGCCTCGTGGCGTGAAAAGCTTTCCTCACTTTGTTGAAGCCAGCTTTCAAATGCCTCGTCTTGGGCCGCAACTGGCTCCACGGAGTCTTGAGCTGGTTCTGAAGCCCTGGCATCGTTTGGTGATGAGGGGGGCTCTGATGGTTGCCTTGAACGCTTTTTTCGATTGCGCTCATTGGCTGGGGGTTCGACAGCCTGGCTTTCGCGGTTCTTGGGCTGGGCGGCTGCGGGAGCTAGAACAGATGGCACAACATCCTTCGGTGGTGAGGGGCGGGGCCTCGATGCTTGCGCCGTGCCTTTGTGGCCTTGGTGACTGACCTCTCTTTGCCTAGGCCTTTCGTGGTTGAAGTTTTGTTCGTTCCCTGCCAATAACTCCCTGAGAGATGCCCGTTGAGGGAGCGTGCGGCGGGGAGCTATCTGACGGGGGGCAGGATTGGTGTCTGCTTTTGCTAGATTGTCTGGAGGTGGCGGCGATTTGGAGCTTCTGCGGCCATGGTCGACTGCGCCCGATGGCCTTGACCTGGCGGTAAGTTGTGCAGTTTTAGAGGCTTCATTCGTCCTCTCTCGTAAGGCTTGACTTTGAACTGAAGGCGCCGAAGATGCGTAAGGTGTAAGTGTCAAAGTCGCCCCAAAAAGGCTCCGGGCATGCCCCAACTTATTCGGGGGTGACTCTTCACGCCTCCTTCTTTTTGACGGCCTCGCATCTTCGGAAGGCGATTCCTGCTGCTGCCCAGGGCTGATGGCCATCTTGCGGGCCTCGTAAGGCGAGTGCGGAGATATCACCGCTCTTCCAATCCTCGAGGCTCCTCCAACAAGGTCTGTAAGCGGGCGATGGCGAAGTTGAAAGTGGGAAGACTGGTCATTCCTCGGGGTGCGAGTGGTTGCGGCAGTTGATCCTGGAGTCCGAGTGCCAGCATTGGCCCGGCGTCTTTCAACATCTTTTGCACGTTTGTCCAGTAGCTCCGTCAAATCTTGCTCTTTCTGCCCAGTGCAGTCCGAGACTTGCACAATAGCAGCGCCCCGGTCCAGCTCGAACTCGTCGCCCTCGTCCAGGTCCCCTCCTTCCTGCCAGTGAGCATCTCCGATGAAGTGGCCGCGATCATCGTAGACCATGATGCGTTTGTTGAAAGTGTGGTACTTGAGGACGCCATCTTGCCATCTTTTTTGCTTTCGCTTGAGGTCATGGGTGAAGAGGCAAATGAAGTCTACCACGAGGGCCGACGTCGGTACCAGATTTGAAGTCATGACCAGAGACGAGGAGCTAGGCATAGCGCAGGTGCTTCCAAAATGGATATACTTGTTGCATTTCGAATATAGGACAAGGAATCCTACGATTCGAAAGGTCGAGCAAGCAGACGAGGGTCTCAAGGGTCCTTTGCGATTGATTGAACTAACACGGCAAGTTCAAGGAGGGACGCGTTGGTCCGCACCTCACAAGCATCGACGCGACGCCAGATCACGTGTCCATCATCACTCCACTTTAACCAGGCTCCCCTCCAGAGCGCTTCTGCCTAGCAGGACCCGTGCAACTACCTACCCTAGGCCGGATGGACGAGACAACTCCAATCTTTTTTGGAAACTCGGAGGTTAGGATGGACATTGTGGGAACCCTCCAAGTTATGAAGCTCTCTCTATATATCTAGTAAGCTTCGGGGTGCTCTGGAAGACCATTTTATCTTCATCTTTGGGCTCCGGGAGTGACGGAACGTCGAGAGCTTCCAGAATCGTGGCTCATCGGCGATGGATCTGCTAAAATGGCCCCAATCCCGCGTAACGTGTATTTAAACTTCCATCGTGCATTAGCCTAGCTATGCAGAAGTCAACAGCTCTCTATACATGGCGTATTAATTACAGGGGAAAGACAAGGTTGTCACGCGAATGTTGGATGAAAATTGGTAGGTGATCACGTACAAAGCTGGAGAGTTGCATGTAAAGGACAAAGGAAATTGGTATTCTATGGGTATCATGTCTTTAATAGACGTGTGTGGTACGTAATTGTACCAGATGCAACTTGAATAAAACGCTGATATGCCGTCCCGTCCATGATGGCAAGCTATTATCTGAGGCCTGCTTCCAACCAACGCCATGTATGGGATAATGCCAAATTTGAGAACCCTCACAAACTTCCTCCACAATCTGCTCCCGTATTCTCCTCTTCAGAAAGTCTAGGAAATCCCTTGTAAAATATTTCGAGAATGTTAATGTACCCGATAAGGCACGTCCCCAAGCAGGATACTGCCCCTCAGCGGGACATGTAATCACCACCACCAAGGGATTCAAGGTCCATTGGCGTCACCGGTCCTGGACTACCAAGGGGAGCCAGCCTGGGCGATCGGGGCTTGAGAGGGGTAGGCGCAATGAACCGCGACTCTCGAAGAGGAAGAGAGCTCAGCGAGACACCGGCATCAAGTTTGTGGTCGGACTTGGCTGAGCTGCTAATGAGCTCGTTGGCAGCCATGCTGGCTTGAGCAATCATATCTCGCTGGTATTGTTGCAGCTTGCGACGGAGTTCTGTCTCATGCATCGACTGGTTGGTCGAGCGGGGGGTTGCATGAGAATCAGGTCCGATGTCAGACGAGAGGGTGCCGGTCAAAGCAGGACGCAGGTTTGTCTGACTTCCGTTCCTGTTCTCATAGTTGGAAGGGTAGTACTTCCCCATAGGCAAGGGGCTATCATGGAAACCCGGAGCCAGGTAGGAGGCAACAGGCGTGTTTGATTGAACCATGGAGGCGTTCTGGGCGGGGTGGGAGGTTGGACGGTCGCCGTAGACTGGTCCCGACTCTGAGATAAGGCGGCTCATCCTGGTGTCTGGGTGATGCTGAAATGGGTGTGGGCGATGTATGCGGCTGTTGGGGTCTTCGTGAAGGGGAAAATAACCTCTGTATTCAGCCAGTCAGTGAGTTGTTTCGGCCAACAAAATTTCCTAACTTACCCAGGAAGATCACCTCGTGCCGACAGAGGTTCAGGTGGAGTGCGCGCGGGAGCAGTGCTGAAGCGCTTGAGTTGGGGCAGCTCAATGGCTATGGGTCGAGCACGGCTGCGACTGCGTGGAGTAGAAGATCCAGATGGGGTGCCAGGGACCGATCGATCATTATCATCTGATGGGAGGATGGATGTGAGTATAAGAACTTGGACAAGACGAATTGATGATGAAAGGCCGAGAGGGGCTAGTGACTGAAAGGATGAAAAACAGGAAAATGAGGCATATGATGGGATATAAGAGGCTTTATTAGGGCAGAGCCATAACCAACATCCATGACAGGGCGAGCGTCACTTAAACGGCCGGCCCCGGGAAGATGGGGTCGCTACCCCGCGATGACTGGAGTCTTGGGTGTGGGGGAGAGGCACGAGTAGCGCGATGCACGACAATCTGCCCGGAGATGGTTGACCGGGAGGCCCGGCCCGAAAGAGGTTGGGAAAAGTGTTGCAAGAGGGGTAAAAAAAGTGAGGGTTGAGGATGAAAGGAAGTGGTAGAACGCAAGAGAAACAGCTGCCAAAATGAGCTAGCAACGGGCATTTGAAGAAGACATGGCGAATCGAAATGGGCATGGGAATCTCAACAATGGGGGTGCGGGAGGCTCCCGAGACCTCTCACCCGGCCCCGCGCTGTGCGCCAGTCATTTCCAAATGGCACCATTGGTTGCTCTGAGACCGGAGGTTGCGCTGACGGGCATGTGGATGCATCGCAGCGTGGGACTCAGCGTGGCGGCGGCTCTTAATTGCTGGAGCTCCTCAATCAACCCCGTCCTCGTACAGGTCGCATTGGCCGCGAGTTGGGTAATGGTGTACAGTGTGCAGTTTGTGCCATGTGTCAGGGGTTTCTTGGTTCCTCTTGAGGGGTGCTTTTGTGGCGTTGGACCGGG
Source organism: Fusarium sp. NRRL 66088 (assembly GCA_013186415.1). NCBI lineage: Eukaryota > Fungi > Ascomycota > Sordariomycetes > Hypocreales > Nectriaceae > Fusarium > Fusarium sp. NRRL 66088. Next base: position 30,716 of record JABCKD010000441.1, read on the forward strand.
TTGGTGAAGAATTGGCGCCGTGTCTCTGGTTTCGGAGGTTTTTGTGACGACCCCGGGCATAGCGACTGCCCGTCTTCGGATTTGTCACTCGGGCATGGCTCCCGATGATCATGTTGATAGGAGGGATACTTGAGCACTCACTCGAGAGCAGGTGATGGAGATCAATGGGGGAGAGGTGGGGTGCATGGGCAATCATGGGATGGGCGGAACACCGAAACATGGCTATCCGCAAGCATTCATTCCAGAAGTGTGGAGGGCTCACCTTGAAAACGGGCATTATAGGCACGGATATCGTCTCCGTCGATGTATCCCTCTCGGCCGAGGGCAGATCTCGAGTGCGGGAACGTCGGAGTGTTGCGTCCGGACAGTACCAAGTCGCCGAGGTCGTCAGATCGTGGGCTGTTGGGAGAGGAGGTGATGGAAAGGTCGGAGTTGGTGGACATGGTACGCCCAGGCATCGAGGGTCGCAGCCTGGGCGACAGGTAAGGGGACTTGATGGAACGGGCAAGGCTGGCCATGGTGTCGTCGTCGTCGTTTGTAGATGTCTGAGGCTTGTATCTCTGGTGAGGTGCTGCCTGGCTGATTAAACAGCCCGAGTCGTGGATCAAGCGCCAGCGTCGTTGCATGAATGAAGGGAGCGGGTTTTTCGAGACGAGAAGAAGGTCAAGTGGACAGGAATGAGGCCGAGGAGGGTAGGGCGGCACTCGGAGGCTGATGATGTGCAGTGAGGGGCAGCTCCTGTCGCAGATGAATGGATGGCGAAGCGCAGCGCAGCACAGCAACTTTGTATCAAGGAGAGGCCGCGGAGTCGCTTGCGATAAGTCAGATGGTGACTGGAATTGCCAAGAAGAGCTGGATAAGCAGACGAAGAGAGGTAGACGCCCGAAAAGTGAATTGGTGAGAGAGGAAACAAAAACAGAGGTGCTAAGAGGAGAAATATTGAAGGGGTCCGAAACGGTTTTGTTAACCCGGCGTCAAGTTAGGACTTCTCTGTCAAGGACTGATCTTCCCGTTCCATCCCATCCTCCAAAAAGTGGGAATCTTGGACAGCCTCCGCTAATGATATCGGGGGGAACCAAGACGAAGCACGAAGGCACCCGACGGGACGGGGTGAGATTGTCAAGGGCAGGGGAGCGAGGTGGACCTCTGCGGCGGATTTTCTTTGACCTTTTGGATCCATGCCAAGGGCCCGCTTTTAGGTACCTCGTCAGGCTCGCAACTTGATCGAGGATGGTTTGGCATGTAGCATTTGTTATGCTCGTGGGGGGTTTATCCTGGCGAATAACCACAGATCTGTACCTTGCCTCGTGCGTCGAATCTGTACAGTTGGCGAGCAGATACATGCGGGACGACCCTGCAGGCTCCCACTGCGATCAACAGCAAACAAAAAGGACCGGCGTTTGTCGAGAGTCAGCGAGATACAGGACGATTGACGAGGCGAGGCTCAGAGAGAGAGAGACATGGACTGCAAATCCAAAATAGTAGACAAATGAAGGCTCAGCAGAAGGAATACGAGTCAACCCAACTGACTCTACTGCTTTGCTAGTGCTATTCCGTGAGAGCACCCGACCCTTCAAGAGAATCCTCCACAGGACCAGTGGTGTCAGACCCTCAATGACGATGTCGGCGGTTAATTGCCCGGCTCCGCGGTCGCCTCTGTGCCTTGATGCTATCGTCATGTGGAGCGACGAGACAAGGCCATCACACAAAAATCCATCCAAGGCTAAGAAAAAATCGAGAAAAAATTCATGCTAATGGAAAAAAAAAGTGGCAGGCCCCTCTGTGGATGCAAAGAAGCAAGTAAGCAAGCCTCGTTCTCGTTTTTTGCTGAGGAATTCTCATTCTAAGAAATTCGTAATCTCAACTTTTCGTATCGCCTCTTTTTTTTTTAGACCACAACTTCCCACACAAGAGTTTCCTCCAACAAAAACCCAACACGGGCGGTCAAGGCCTCGACTCCCTCATTAGCACCACGTGCATTCTCTCGTGGTTCTAACTTATGCTTCCAAAGGTGATGATCAGCAAGAGAAACTCAGGCCAACACGCCTCCGTTCTGTCCCTCTCCACCGGAATGAACAGAGCGAGTTATCCTTGGCCCTGGCACCGAAAACAAACGGGCTTTAACAGCAAATCCACTCTTTTGATCTGTTCGCCTGGTATCTGATCGACGTCATGGCGTCGACAAGGACAACATGACCCACATGGCGTCTTCGCAAGCACCGCTCCTTTTGTTGCCAATGGAGAATCGTCGTCCTCTCAGGCCCTCGTCGGGCACAAGATGCCACTGATGGAACAAGGCCGGACTGGTAGGGCCAGCCAGTCAAGGACCCGGACCCTTGAAAGGACCCCTTGGTGCCCTTGTCATCGTCACCTTACCACTCCGAGTCTTGGTTTGGGGGCAAACTTGTCCGTGATCGACATTGCCCCCTCTGACTCTCCCCTTCGGATGTCACACACTGCGCCTCGGTGGTGCGATATCGACGTCGTGTCTGCATTGCCCTCTATTTGTCTCACATTTCTACGCGCGCGGGGCAGATCACAGTATCACAGTTCTTTACCTTCACCGGCGCTTGTGTGACCCTTTGCTCTGCGGTACGCCGTGGGAGGGAGCAAGCGGCCGTGATGATTTCACAAACAACGAGTAACAATGACCCCTTAACGGATGACTAGTTGCACAGGTTTCGTCACAACGGGCCGGTCAATTCTGGTCACCACCTTGGCAAAATGTTGGTTAACCTTGACGGGAGGCTGCCGCGGGATGTTGCCGTAGTCAACTGCAACATGCTCAATTCGGTAGATAACTGTGCGATTAATTTTGATACGAGTAAACCTGGAACATAACAAGTCTTGCTTGTTGTACGGATAAATGAAACGGGGCAAACGAGGGTATTGATTCCAAGCCAGTGGTTGAACCGTCTAGCAGCCCGCCGGCGGGCTTCCCAAGTGGCCGTCATGAGTTGTCCTGCTCATCACGTCACAACCTGCCATTATATCGATGTCGGTTCCCATCATTCCTCCTCTTTGAAGCCAATTCGCCGAGCACAGTATGCTCAAACGTGGGCACGACCAGTAAAGCGCGATCGCGTGTCGCGGTGCTTCCACCAATATCCAAGGGCGGCCAGAGTCGCAATGAACCACAGTAGGGCGCTGGCTAAGTCAACCCACACAGCGTTCTTCATGCGCTGGACGTCGCTATCGCCCTCGGCATCCTCACTGATGTACATCTGCACGCGTGTCACATTCGAGTCAGCCGATGATCTATCAAATGCCGCCGTTGATCGTCGGCACTAAGCACATGAGAGAGCAACAACATACCTTTCCAAAGACACCAAAGAGGGCGATCCAGAGGATGAAGAGGATAAAGTCCCATATCGCAACGACAACTCCCGCTAGGCGTAGAATGAAGGGGACAAAGTAGACAACACATGTGACCGCTGAGATACTACCGACGACCACAGCGTAGACCTACTCTGGTCAGTAATTTGCGCCTGGGCGTACAACCTGCATCAAGCCGAGGTTCACTCACCCATTTCGAGTCTGCATATTTGTGTTGTTGGTTGGCACGGTGGAGGTCGGTGCCGTATAGACCACAAGTGGTCAGAGCGAGCGCGAAGCAGCACAAATGAAGGGCCGAGAACAGCACATAACTCACGGCCAAGTCTTTGATGCCCATTGTTGTATCGCGTATTGCCTTGGTCGTGGTATTCAAGTGGGGTTTGCGTGTGCCACAGAGGAGAAGCTCGCTGTCAAGAGGAGGAGGAGGCTATCTTCGGGTCGCAGCGGGGTAGCGATTCACGGAAGGTGGGTTGTAGGAGCGTCAAACTGGCGGTGATGGTGGTGTCAGGTCAGTTTTGAGGAAGCTGGTGAAGGCGCGCGCCACTTGTGAGCTTCAAGATCGCGACTGAACAAAAGATGCGCAGGGGCAACTCGTACCTTGGCAATCTCGAGTTTCAATTAATACGTAGGTAGGAAGAGTCTATGGAGTCATTCTGGGCAACTAGGGCAGACAGGCCGTCTAAATCAACAAAAATTGTGACGGGCCTTGGAAATTGTTGTGAATCAATAGCTGAGAACGATGACGTAGGGGTGGATCAAGCTTGTTTTAGCCCAGCCGAATGGCCCCTAACCCAAAGCAACCTTGATGTTAAAGTTGGACCGGGTTATTCTATTTCCGCTCCCTTTATCACCCGCCCCACTACCATGATAGCATTGGTTCAATGAAAGCGCCAAAACTCTTAGTAAACTCGGCCTTCCAGGCTTCAACCCTCTGGTCCGTCATGTCGTTTCCATACATGAGTCTTTGGCGAAACATGACGACTTTTTTATGTCGCCCCGGTGCCGTCCGCTGGTCGATCTCAGCGCTGTAATATGTTGATTAGTGAACGAACTGAGAGATACCTGAGTTGAGCGTACATGGTAATGTTTTTGGGTAAAAGCCCCTTTCGAAAATCATAATCCTTGAGCCATTCCTTGTCTTTGTGCCTCACAGCCACTTCGGCAACCCAACTTCGCAAGTGTAGTGGCTTCTTTGCCAAAGGCTCTGGCGTAGAGAATGCGAGGTAGCGCATATAGAAGTCCTCCTTCTGCGAAATTTCTTTCCTACGCTCAATTCTGTCATATTCCGACTTCCAGTTGGTTGTCTCCGAGGGGATTTCTTTATCTAGGAGCCGGGCTGGTAGATCTTTGACAAGAATTCTAAGCTGGCAGTAGGTAAGTGGGTGGGGATCAATATGGACTCTGATTGCGATTGCCTATGCCCAGTGTTTGGTCCAATCTCGATCAGGATGAATCGTAAGCTCCATTTCTCCAGGGTGGAGCGAAGTCATCCTTTTCCATGAGGGTGTCGCTCTGAAGAGGAGACCATGGTCTTTTCGGAGGCGAGGTTCAATCGGCCACACTCCTAACAATCCTGAATTGAGATTCTTATAGGAGGGTTGCTCTGACCAGTCCATCCAGTAATTCCGTTTTTTACCAGAAATAATGGGCGGGCCGCTTGCTACCGTGTTGACAGAATTCGAGGGGCTGATCTTCTCGCCCAGGCTTGGAGGGTTATCATCGTAGGGTGGAGGGTCATCTTGGGACTTCTCGGAGGATGCTGGCTTATGTCTGAACCACTTTATTTTTTCTGACTATCGATTGATAAAGGACAGAGTTGGTTCAGTAGTCATTATGGAGCTTTATAATTGACTTGGAACTCTAAAATGGAGTCGGATCTCGATTGTAAAGCATTCATTTTGATCATGTGCACAAGTCGTGGAGTCGAGATGAAACTTAAAGTGAGCCCGTCGCCGACCGTACTAACTGAATAGAAAAACACAATGACGAGCACGCAGGATTAAAAAAAAATTCTGTAATTACCCTTACCCGAAGAACCTAGGCGCGTTTGTAAATGTGCGAATCGACATGGTCGTCAATTTAGAGATCCATGGGTCTGGTCTTGGTGGTGTTGAGGCTAAGACACCCGACCCACGCACCTCCATTCCGTTGTGCAAAGAAGTCTTCTAGAAAACGCGCAGGGCTGCTCAAAGTGAAGCAAAAGTGCTAGGTTTCAGTGCATCGCTGCAACTCTCTTCCTCTTCATTTGCTCGTTCACAGCTGCCTGGATGTCCAGGGATGCACGCCGAGGGCTCAGCCACAGCAGCAGCTCATGTCAGATGCCCAGCCCACTGAATGCGGCTCTGCGGTCACGAGGGGCCGAGCAACACCTTGGTGGCCATCATCAATTTTCAAGGAATCTCGGGCCAAAACAGGACTTGTGATTAACTTCCTAAAGTTACTTTCACTAGGCTCACTGGGACCATCAGCCTGTGAAAGCACAAGTATGCCCAGTCTGAGCACACGGCGTCAGCAGCTTAGGCTGCTGCTGTCAACTAACACTAGCTTGACTCCACATAGACTAGCCGTTGCCTTCTTGTTGACACTATGAAGCCCAGCGTCAAACAAGAGAAGCTAGCCGACATGCTTTCATAAAAACAGAGGCTTAGCAGTTGTGCCTTGTAGTCATTGCACAAGGCTTTCTGTAATTCCGGAATCAGATGTGATTGTGCCCAAGTTCAAGTGGGAAGTTCCCACAAAGGTGGATATTGGCCTCTAGACCATCGTGTTCGAGATGGCGATAGGAGGAACTATGAGTGCCTGGGAGGCTGTATGGCTGCGCTCACCGAGATGGCACTGCCAGGACATTTCAATTGTGATACTTTCACTTGTAAAACTCGGCGCTTCACAATGTCGAGGCCTCTTAGATCATATGTATATAAATGGCTAAGGAGGACACAAACAAGCAAGCTCTAGAGTAAAGACACTCATCAGTATCAACACGATCACTATCAACACTACCGTCTTCATCATCATTATTTTCTTCTTCCTCTACACAATGGCTTACACTACCTGGTATGTTTCTTGGATAGTGCTTTACTTCCACCTCTGACCTTCAACAGCAACGACAGCAACTCTACCGAGAGCCACCGTCGACCTGTCAACTTGGCCAATCCTGCGAGTGTATGGCAATGTGTATGTTTAACCAAAGATCCTACTTATTCTGATGTTGCAATACTGACTATAGCCCAGTGCAATTGCGCCCACGGCTGGTTCAGCGTAGCCCTTAACTCGGCTTGTCCTTGGTGCCAGGTTCAACGCTGTAGTCGCTGCAACTACGCTGCATCCTGATCAGGGGAAAACTGATCTAATTGATCGTCCTGTCTTTACCGTCCGGGGACTTGTGCCCTTTCCTTTGTCTAGACTGTGTTGGATTTGAGGAGGATTGGTGGATTAGATGCTACGGGAGCACTCGCTTGGCATGCATTGCATTGGAGTTTATCGTCACAAAAAGAGGCTGGCACTCACGTGCGGGATAGATAAAATTCTTTCTTTCTTGTAATTGTTTCGTCCTTTACCATTTCAGATCTCCTGGTATTACTATTGTGAAGTGTCAGCACAAGTTGCCTGTGGCCACCACAACATTAGAGCAGAACCTCTTACATGGGCTCAGGTGACTAACCCGACGGTCTTTACTTGGCATTCCTTCTATATACATCGTGGGTTATATACAAGTTCCTCTCTCGAACGTGGCTTTCCATAACAATGATCCCCTCGGGTTCGTACCCTCTCTATTCCCATGCCTCGGCATGAGTGGTGATGCCCCACTCTTCCGACCGTAACTTGACATCCACATCCATCATCACGGTCCCCCGTAACACATGAGACCATAAAAAAACATCTCGGGATCTAAAGTGATATAGCCTACATATCGTCTAGTCTCTCTTATCCATAAGCTCATTAGCCATGTCCGATCTCGGCCCCCCTTTCCACCACATCCCCGGCCTTCCCAACTTCCGGGACCTCGGAGGCCATCCGATCCCAATCGCCTCCCGACCGGGCTACACCATCAGGCCCGGCGTCGTCTTCCGCTCCGCTGATCCATCCGGCGTCACCGAGGAGGGCGTCTCGCATCTCCAGGACCTCAAGATCTCGCACGTCTATGACCTGCGCTCCAAGCCAGAGATTGAGCGCTACTCTTCGGCAATTCGGGAATGGCCAGGTGCCGAGCGTGTCTTCGTCCCCGTCTTCATGGACGAGGACTATAGCCCGGAGGCTATCGCCTTGCGATATCAGAACTACACCGCTGAGGGACACGAAGGATTCACTGAAGCTTACCGGACTATTTGGGAGTCGGGCGTCGGACCTATCAAGACTATCCTCTCTCACCTAGCCAAGCCGGACCCCTCTCCGGTACTCGTCCACTGCACTGCGGGCAAGGACAGAACCGGCGTCGTCTGCGCCTTTGTCTTGTCCATCTGCGGTGTTGATGACGAGACCATCGCCCGCGAGTATAGTCTCACCGAGGCCGGACTGGGCGACTTTAGGGACCAGCTCCTCAACGCGGTGATGAAGAGCCCTGAGCTCCAGGGGAACCCCGAAGGTGCAAAGCGCATGCTTGGAGCGAAACCAGAGAACATGCTTGGGGCTCTCAAGGCCATGCGTGAACAACATGGCTCCGTAGAACAATATGTCCTTGAGAAATGTGGCCTGTCGCAGGAGGAGGTTGAGCAGATTAGGAACAACTTGGTTGTGCCCAATACGAGTACATGAAAGGCACGCAAAAGAAGGGGGAGATGAAACCGACGTCAGTCGTTAGCATAAATAGAATATCGTGCTCTCATGGCACATCATCCATGTCTAATTAGTTCATGACTTTATACATGGCGTTGGTATTCTTATAGTACAGTTGCGCCGCTGGCCAAGCAAAGCGATCCCCCATATTTCATCCCACATACGACATACATAGATAGTAATACACTTCAAGGAACAGATGTGGGAATCTTGACCAACCCGCGCTTGCGGTCCTCGAACGGCGCACCGTACCTCCAGCCGGTTCCTCTCCTCGACCGGCCGTCACGTCCAACATCGTCGACGTTAATCTCCTTGAACCGGAACTCGTACCGATCAGTCTTTACCCGTCTCGTCCGCGACTCCTCACGCTGACGCTGCTCCATGATCTTCTGGGCAACCTTGTCCTCCTCTGCCTGTGTGGCCTCCTGAAACTTCTTCAGGCTCTCCTCACGGTCAGCACCCTCGAACACTTCCCGCTCCATCTCAATCAGCTCAGGCTGAGGCGATCGCTTGTCAGCAGAGAGCATCTTGTCGTGGAAGGCCTTTGCGGCGTCTTCTCGGGTAAAGCGTCGGGATTCGGAAACGGGTTGGAATAGTTGTTGCATGGTGAGGTTGTGAACATGGATCTCGTTAATGGGTTCGTGAGGCTGGTTCTCTCCGCCTTCTATGTAGGTTGTCTTGGGGAGCATCTTCATGACAGCCTTGGCGTAGGGAATAGCTAGTTCCTTGCCCTTTTGAATATGTTAGCTTGGTGCCAAAACAGGTGTTGCGATACAAGCGAGGTATTGGTGTTGCTATCAGGATATACAAGTGTCTAACCATCGGAATGTCTTCAAGACTAATCGAAAATTTTTGTGTAGTCTCATCATATCAAGAAAAACGAAATAGAAAAAAAAGTACTTACTTCTGTCATCCATTGCTTCTCCACCTCCTTCAACCGCACCACCGCAGCAACTCTCCTCACGTCAACGTGCATCTCAGCAGATACAGCCTTGAGCGAATCACCCCGACGGACCACCTTGTCGTAGATGAGTTCCCGAGTCTGATCGTCCAACACAGGCTGACTTCGGAAGAGAGGGTTGAGGGGAAAAGGCTGGTCTTGGAAGGGACCGAGGTAGTTGGGAGAACCATTGGGTTCCGCCAGGTTCCTGCCATTGCTCGAGTTGAGCCACTCAAACATCATCATGCGGCCCTTGCTCATCTTCTCGCGGCATGGTGTCGTCGAAAAGGTCCGGACAAATGGCGCGGTGGTCCTCGAGGAGAGTGAGGCGGCGGCATCGAGGCCAGCCAGCGGCACCGACGCGCCGCATACTCTGGGAGGCATGACTATAGCAGCTTGGAGAAATCTCTGACCGCGAGCTGCATTACATGCGACCCGGAACCAATTGATTAGGATTGGCTGAGTGTCAGTTCAGAAAGAGGTTTGGTTGAGGTTGGCGGTTGCATTGTCGAGTAGCAGCAATTTTTCAGCTCCACGGAATTACTAATCTCCGAATTACCAGCCCCCAGCTTGCAATAGACCCACCCAGGTGTGAGGGGAGCCCCGGTCCATCAAGCTCAAGGGAGTATCCCAACGACAAGTCTTCGCCGTTGAACATTGGCAAAGATAATCAATGGCATCATCTCACGGCTTCCAAATTCAGTACATGAAGTTTAATTTTTAACAAAAATTAGTGACATTGAAAGAAATTGGTATTCGTGTGTATCTGTTACCTGAGCCGTCATGCAAGCGCCAACCATCACCACAACTCCCAGCTATCCAATCCTAACAACCACATAATGCAAGACATTAATCCAGACAAATCAAGGCAGAGCAAGTCATCCAGAAGAAAATCTATCCAACCAACGTATTATCTTGAGGCCGTCGTGCCTCATTTCTCGTCCCTGCTCAGCACATGTGCTCAGGGGCTCGATAGGGATCCAGACCCAGGCCATCAACTCGCCTTGGTGCTCGACAGCCGATTCTTTTTCGACTTGGCCTTGGCTGCTGCTGCTGCCGCCTTCTTAGCGGCCTCGTCCTTCTCGGCTTCTTGAGAAAGCTCCTTCCACTTTCGCCAACCGTCAAAGTCGATCAAGGCTTGCATGCAACCCCATTCCATAACTTTCCTCTCAAGCCAAACGAAATTAACAGGCTAAAGATCCGTCAGTAAGCGGCCAAATGTGAAAGGAGTGATCTGGTGCATACCTTGGTCAAGAAGTCGTTGCAACCGGCCGCCAGAGCCTCATGTCTGTCGCTTTGAAGGGAGCTAGCAGTCAAAGCGACAATAATGACAGGGCTCTTGAAAAGAGTTGTGTTTTCAAGTCGATCCTGATCTTTCAGCTCGTCGGGGTTCTCCTCAGGCACGCTGCTACTATTAGGAGTAGAAGAGAAGACTCCAATCGAGTTGACTCGCTCCAGTCGTCGGATTTCCCGAGTCGCATCAAGGCCATTCATGACAGGGAGTTGAATGTCCATCAAAACCAAATGAAACCCGCCGCTCCTCCACTTCTTGACAGCGTCTCGTCCATTCATGGCTGAAGACCACCTCACTTTCAACCTCTTCACAAAGGCCTCAAGAAGCTTCAGGTTGATTGGATTGTCTTCGACAATGAGAACGTTGATAGGAGGTACCCCACCGTTGAGCATGCCCGGAGGCAGATTCGGATGCTCTGGCTTCTTGCTCTTCTTAGGTCGGCTATTCGGAAGTCGAGGTGACGCGATCGCGGGCGGAGGGGTTGCGGAACGGACTGGCGTTGGCTCGGGAGCGGGTGGTGTCGGTAGAGGAGGGGCGGTTGGAGGCATGCCAGGGGCATCTGACGAGTTTGAATGAGTTCGCGAGTGCGGTAGTCTCGGATTAAAATGTTGCGTACCATGATTCGCGTGGTTCACGGTTGCAGTGGCGGCCAATGACGTGGACGAGCCATTAGCTAGAATCGTTGGAGACGATGTGTGAGTCCGGACTCCTCTCGGCCGCTGAGGCGGATATCCACGTCTGGTACCCCCGGGGGATGGAATTGGAGGGATGTGACCAGTACCAAGCACGGCAATAGAGTGTGGTGCTTGCGTATTAGACTGAGACTGACTGGCCGCTGGAGGATGTGGTGACGATACGGCACCGGCATGGGCGCCAACAATGGGGAAATATCCTTCGCTCGTTTCCGTAGGTCGACCATCTTCACTATAATAAATATTCCCAATATAAGCGGGCCCAGCAGGACGAGGCGAGGCCTTGGGCAGGCGTCGAGGAATGTCAATAACCAGTGCTTCCTCGACACTCTGGCCGCCGGGATAGTATGCATCCAGTGTTCGACCCATAGGCTCTTCAGGACTAAGAAATCGCTCTTGGTGTTGATCTCGAGGGCAGATGCGGATGTTCAGATCGGGGGAGTCAAAGGTCCGTCCTAGCGAGTTTGCATATTTTCGTAGAATCATGTCGCGAACATCATCGACGAGATCGTCCTCGTTAACGGTAACGAGCGTGGCCGAGGCATTAGGCCTCTTGACCCAGATCTTGCGGGTCACCATGTTGGCGTCGATAGGTATGAGGGTGGAATTGTCAGCGACCAGCTCATTCGTCGAAGGCTGGTTATGAAGGAGTGTCTTGATCAAGGCCGTTTGGCGGTTGGACAGCAAGCTCTGTCGTCGCGGCGGCGGGGCAGGTCGTGGTCCTGGCGAACCCGGTATCGACGGAGCCGCGGTCGGGGGAAGCCCAGGGGACAGGGCAAAAGTCGAAGGTAGCGCCGGTGTCAGGGGCGCAAAGGCGGCGGACTTGGGAGAGTGAGCGGCGGGAAGTTGATCGGGACTCAACGAGTCGTCGTCATGGTGTCGGGCAGCTTCAGCACCAGTGTCCAAGTCAAGGTCAGGGACCGACTTTGGGTGGGCCGGGGCCGTGGGAGACACTGGCGACGCGGAGGTTGCGTCCTCGTGGATGCGGTCGAGGTTCGAGCTGGCCTGGCGCGGTCGAGATGGTGAGGATGAAGGCGACGAAGAATCTAATGGCTTGAACGAAGGGGAGGTCAAGCGCGGCGGACGAGGTTGCGGTGGATGTGAGGAGCCTTGCAGATCGTTTCTCGGCAGAGGCTGGTCACTGGAGCTAGCGACGGTTGTAAGCGGCAAGCCGCCGAGGCTGTGGTGGTCTTCAGGCGAGGCCGGCTGTTTCAGTGTTGGACCGGTCGCTGTGTTGGGTGCTGTGGAATGGTCAAGAGTGGGTGGAACCGTCGACTCGGAGGAGCTGTCCGGTACGGACACCGCGATTGAGTTTGCTATATTCGAACCTTGCCGGCAACCTTCAACCTCTTTACTCTCATCTTGTCGTTGGGAGCCATCGGGCGTCGGTGTCAGTCCATGCCTCGTGCTCGCGGTACCTCGAGAATGGCTGACGGCCCGACGAGAGGAGCGGTCCCCTTCAGCACCAGACCCCTGGCGAGCTCGATCCCGATCCCAAAAAGGGCGGCTGCCGTGCGACGATGTTGTGTCGGTGAAGCTCTGAGCTGACGATGTCAGCGAGCCAGCAGTCGAGTGCCTTCGCTTTGTGAACTTGGCTCTGAGGCGCGAGGCAATGTCGGTAGCCCCCATCAGGACGGCATGGGCCTGCTGAGCTGGCAGGACACGGCCGAGGCGTGGAGCTGGAGCTGGAGCTCAAGGTATGGCAGGGCAGGGCGGATGAGACAGGGAGATGGGGATACCAATTGCTCACAGATGACGAGAGATTCGCTAGAAAGGAAATACGTGCGAAAGAGGAAACACAAAGATATGAAAAGATGAAAAGAATGAAGGCCGCAGGGTGCGTGGCCAGCCTGTCAGTAGCTTCGCAACATGGACGATGACCAAGGTCCCTGGGACAGGGTATCAGAAATGAGGCTGATGTCACATATGATGATTAAGGAGAGAAATAGACGGTAAACAAAAAAAGGAGTCCAGAAACCGGAATGAGGGAGAAGAAGGAAGATGGAGATGATGATATGGAAAAATAGATGAGGAGGGGGAAAAAAGACGGCGTCGCCCAAAAGTTGGTCACCGTGATGCTCCCCTCGTCCAGCTTGGGCTGTCGAACGTCGATAGCCCACGATTGCGCACGCATGCTTCTGGTGTGGTAATTTAAAGCCGAGCCAGCGCGGCCCTGGAGCTGTACAATGCACAGCTCACAGCATCCATCCAAGGCCATTCTGCCCATTCAACGCCCCCCCGAGCGTCTCCATCCGACAGGGGTCATCCAAGTTGGGTCGTCGACATGCTTCTTCTGTCGCCTCGCCCGGACTGTCAAAAGATGATCAATCAAGCCCCAATCCCTCACAACGGAACCCCGGCGATCCGGTTCTTTGGGTCTTGAAGCCCCGTTTCGATCGGATTGGGAATATGTTTTGATCCTCCTGTCTGTTCAGCTGAGGCTTTTTGGAAGAATCCACCTTTTCGCTGTCACATCCCACTCACATGCGCTGCGGCGCGCCTCTTCACATGCCACCGCGTCTACCGCCTGCGCGTTTGTTGTGTGTGTTGTGTTGTGTTGTGTTGTGTTGTTTGCCTGGATTTCATGTCAGTGTTGTTGCCCCAATGCGGGCGAAAGTGATAGGTTTTGGCAAGGTGTGAGCATCCTTTCTCGCGCTATGCATGCTGGCACTCGTTCGGGCATCCACAAGAGGTGCACATGATGCAGCTAAGGGTTCATCGAGTTGAAATCGATGTCAATATTGGTAGTGGCAAAAGGAAGAGATGATGAAGGAATATTGAAACATGATGAGTGACGAAATCGGACGTGGTGGGGGATCTCCACTGTAAAAACACTGGCTCACAAAAAATACACCCATTTCAGCCAGCCGACATAAATATTAGGTAGGTAGGGGATTTTAGAGCAGGCTTATGAAAAGAATGCGCCTATAATTATGTCAGCTTATGAAGCAGTCCTCAGTTATTTTGTAAACTATGAATAAACATGTTCATGCCAATTTTCTGTCACAAGAGGCTTACCATATCCTACTCTCACCCTTCATCAATCGTTCTAGTCCACAACCATTAATCTCTTCAAAATGGCACCGATACTTCATCCAATACTGCCTCAAAGCGAAGAGGCGCTCGACAAGCCAATTCCACGTGAGCCCAAATCACCGAGGCGACTTGCACAAATCCAAGCGCAGAATCGGCGGCGTGAGCATTTGGCACGACACCCATCCTACTTTGAGAGTATAGAACACGAACTAGCAGGTAACCTCACGTAATCCGCCTCATCGAACTTGATGGCTAACATATGGCTAGATCCCGTTCTCTATGAACGCCTGGTGAAGCGGTTTCAGACAGCCGAGGAGCGTGAAGCTGAGGGCAAAGTGAAGGGATATGGCAGGACCCTCGAGGCTGACCTACAACGAGGAGAGTCCAAACTCTCCAAGTTGAAAGAGTCAAATGAATCAGGGCGCACGCCGAGCGGCATAGAGAACTCTGACGGCGACCTTGAGCACCCGTGGGAAAAGCCAGCGGCCGACAAGGCTCATGGGCTGCAGTTGTGGCATGCATTTCTGGAAGAGCGGTTCGTTCATGGTCTTGACGAAGACATTGATTATCGCCCCATCGATGCAGATGAAGACTTGGATACCATGATCAGGCAGGACGCCCAAGACGCCTGGTTTGATGATGAAGAGCCGAGCTGGGTTGACGATGAGGCGTCGGGGACAGACCAACAACCAAGACGGGGCGAAACGGGCATCCAAGACTTCTAAATCCATGAGAGGTCAAACTACAGCATCAACAAGACGCAAGGCTCTGGGCGCTCTGTGGCTTGCCCTACAGCACAAACAGGCGTTTCATCGTCGCACATTAATGCCTCGCGGAGCAGATTTGGACGGTCGTCCTATTGCCTACAGCCTAGTCTAGTCGGTGAGAAGTCTCAAAAGCATGACGAGACTTGAGGCTTCCATCTACACCATCACGCAGAACCGTCACATGGGACAGACACACCTCAAGTTCAAGGCTGGCTATTTTGGATGTCACCAGATGTCACAGCCGACAGCACCCATTTACCCTTGAGAAGTACCGGCATCGAGGTCTTGTGAGTCTTGGCCTCCCCGCCGTCACGAAGGTCTTGTCAAAAAGTCACCTTTAATCGAATGGATATGGAACGAACCATCCACTCGGGTTTCACAGCTCCAACGCGGTGTCGTCGCCGAATATCGACTCCGCTCCGTGAACCCCGCCCGCCGGATTACCGAGCCGGCATCCCGACCACATGAACCCACCCGGAAAGGTCCCAAGGCAACTTACCTGCACTATTAGGCGGCTGAGAGGAAGAAGCGGGTAAATTGGGGGTACTTCTGGATAAATTGCTTGATTTGTCTGGGGTAGAGCTTCACATGGACCTTGCAAGTATACGCGGGGTCTCACATCATATATTGAGCCACTTCCCAAGCTTCATCGCACGACTTATATCCAAACATCAAACTACTGTCAATACACGCCTTTGTTTGAATTCACTAAACATGGCACCTCTCATTACAAACATTTACACCGCTGACCCTTCGGCCCACGTCTTCAATGGCAGAGTCTACATCTACCCCTCGCACGACCGCGAGACAGACATCAAGTTCAACGATAATGGCGACCAGTACGACATGGCCGACTACCATGTCTTCAGCACCGATAGCCTCTCACCCCCCGGCGAGGTCACCGACCACGGTGTAGTCCTGAGGATGGAGGACGTCCCCTGGGTCTCCAAGCAGCTCTGGGCCCCCGACGCCGCCGAGAAGAACGGCAAGTATTACCTGTACTTCCCCGCCAGGGACAAGCAGGGTATCTTTCGTCTCGGTGTTGCGGTCGGGGATAAGCCAGAGGGCCCGTTTACGCCGGATCCTGAGCCTATCAAGGGGAGTTACAGCATTGACCCGGCGTCCTTCGTCGACGATGACGGTCAGGCGTACCTTTACTTTGGCGGCCTCTGGGGTGGACAGCTCCAGTGCTACCAAAAGGGCAACGACATCTTTGACCCAGAATGGCAAGGCCCCAAGGAAGTCAGCGGTGAAGGAGTGGTTGCCCAGGGACCAAGAGTCGGCAAGCTCACTGAGGACATGCACCAATTCGAAGGCGAAGTCCAAGAAATCACCATCCTTGCACCAGAGACGGGTAAGCCGATTCTAGGCGACGATCACGACCGTCGCTTCTTTGAGGCTGCGTGGGTGCACAAGAGAGGTGACACTTACTACTTCTCCTACTCTACCGGTGACACCCACTTCCTCTGCTTCGCCACGGGCAAGTCTCCCCTTGGGCCGTTTACCTATGGTGGGCGTATCCTGGAACCTGTTCTGGGATGGACGACGCACCATTCTATTGTCGAGTTCAAGGGCAAGACGTATTTGTTTCATCACGACTGTGAACTGAGCAAGGGCGTGGATCACCTTCGATCTGTCAAGGTAAAGGAGATCTTTTATGATGATGAGGGCAAGATAATTACAACGACGGCGGACTAAGCCAGAGTTTTGGGATGTTGTTGGTGAGAGGAGATATGTAGAAAATGCGATAAAAATGCAATGATCAATTCATGTTTTAACCCAGTCATCCTTCGTTATAAATTATCCAAACCAACACTATTGTACATCTACGGTCAAAGCTAGTACTCTGACCTTCCTGGTTATACTCCCCTGGGTATCAGTCATCAAAATCACTCTGCAATCCCGAGACGAAGCTTGTTCAAAGCCTCCTCATACTTGGCTGGGTTGTGATCAACCAACATGCTCGTCCCAAACCTCATCTCCCTAAAACGCGCCTCGACATCCTTGACGTACTTGAGCACAATTCTCTGCGCTGGCTTGCCAATGTTGTCTTCCTCCAGGAGAAGGAATGCATCACGTCTCAAGACCCGTTGGCTCTCAATGGTGAACACCTCACCTGGCGGCACTAGCTTTCGGTTCGTCATGCCTGCTCTTAAGCCTTGCAAGACAGAGTATCCCCATTTAGACGTATCCCCTGAGGGAACCGAAGGCAACCCACCATACCACTTGTCTGCTATCCCTGTTTGGAAGGCCTGCCATATTCGCTGACGAATCTCGGCCTTAGCCTGTTGCTGGTCATTCTTGAAAGCAAGTGCAACTGCCTGGAAGTCGTGTAGCGCACCAAGCGACAGATAAGGTACAATATCGTTTCCATGGACGATGGTTGTGATGAGGCCACGGGTACGTTTGCGGAGAGAGGCCGACATTGTGCCAGGAGGCCCATATGCGTAGACATGAATCGGGCGTCTCGGTGGCAGAGTGGAGTGAATGGGAAGTAGCCCATCGGACTTTTGATCACCAACTGATCTGTCTGGGGCATCAGTCGCAGTGACAAAGCCAGTGCCAGTGGGGTTTGGTTCCGAGAGCATAACTCCAAGAAGTGCCGTTACAGCGCCTCCCAGCGAGTGCCCGCAAAGAACAAGCCCATAGTCTGGGAACTCGAGCAATGCCTCCCGGAGAGTAAACAAGACACGCCTGTCGCCTCCATACAGAAGGCGACGAGCGGAGGCATGAACACCTTTGTGCACCTTGTGACCTCGTCCACGCCAAGTGAGGACATCGTAATCGCAGGTCATGTCAGCCAAGACATCCTCAAACCCCAGGGTTCCACGACAAGCAAGGACAACTGCCTTGGCATCGTGGTCTAACGAGATGTAGTGCACAAGGGGCACGCCTGTCCCAGTTGAGCCGCTCGAGTCTGTTCCACCCTGAGAGTCGACAAATGAGGCCAGGAGGATGCTGTGGGTGTCAGACTCAGTGTGATGGACAAAGTGTCGGACATCTGTGTGAGTGGTGTCCCAAGCTCTCAGAAGAGGCATTTCCTTAGATATTCCCATAAACTTCAAGAATGCGGAACCATAAGAAGCAGACGAGAACCGCATGTATCTTGTGATGTTGCGAAGAACGTGTGCCTGGGGGAACGTCCCATCAACCATGCCATCGCGTCGGAGACCACCAAGAGCATCTGTCGCCGTGTAAGCGCTCTTCTGGTAGTAGTAAGACAGAACCAAAGATGACTGGGAGTCATTCGAGGCTAGACTATACAGGCTCGGGGCTTTCCGAAGTGCCCGATGGTGACTGAACTGAGGTGGCTCAAGGAGACCGGCCTGCTGAGAGCTCTTTGCCCAGGAAGAGTCGAACGTAATCCCACTCAAAGAGACACTAGGCGAATGATTTGAACCTGGATTAGTTGATTGAATGGAGTATGTGTCCGTTTGAGACATCATGGAGTCGCGTCGGCGTTCGTGAACAGAAACATAACTTGCACGAGAAGAGTTCCGTGGGATCATCTCAGCCTTTTCGATGCGACGTTGCTCTACTGAGGAGGGAGGACTGGCGATAGACTTGATGTTGTTGGGTTTTGTGATAGTCGAGGCTCTTGATCGAGGTCTTGGCTTGCTGTCGTTTGACGGGTTGTCCTTGTGCCAAATGTTGGAGAGTGATTGACTTCCTTCTCGAAGGACTTGTCTCAGACCACTCTTCTTCTCTGATGTCTGGCTACTACTGGTCGACGAGTCAGACTTCCTCTTGGGTAGGGCTTTCCTGGATGTTGCAAGAGGCTCCCGGGAACCGTTGGATTTATTGCGGGTGTGGGATGCGTTGATAGGTGCTCGGGGCCTCTTCTGGTTTGCCTCGCGTTGCGAACTGGAGGGTTTCTGTGGTTCCGTTGGTGAAGTTGGCGGTGTCGCAGGAGAATTCGCCCGTGATAGTCTCCCCTTTTCCTCTCGAGCCGTTGCGGTGCTTCGAGGCCTCACGGTTGCTTGTGAGGAGCTTCGAGAAGATTGCTCATTGAGGGTCTTGGAAACCCGTGAGCATCGTGGTGGGGGTGACTTGGTCCCAGGTGACCTTGTCTTCTTGGAGGGCTTTGGCGGTGGGTTTGGCGGTACTTCTTCTTGGGGGGTATCATCCGGTAACTCGATTACAGGTGGAGAGCTTGGAGGCTCTTCACAACTCTTAAACGAGGTGTCTCCGGTCCTGGACCTTTCAAGCTTGTAGACGACGCGGTAACTTGAGGCCTCAGCAGGACCATCGGATAGCTGACTGAGGCGACTGCCCCCCTGGGGTCGCGATGCATTTGTCTCGATAATCTCTGCGCCAGGTAGCGTAGGTAAGGGGAAGGGGTTGGGTCCATTGACATCGATCGTGATTGTCTGTGTTGAAGTGACGGAATTCGAAATGGTGACGGAGGTGTCGGCAGGGAGTAGCTTAACCATTTCATCCTTGAGCCGGCATACCACTGCTTCTTCGTCGTCGGCTGGGGCAGACTGGGGTACTTCTACCACCTCCCTTCGCAACATGCCAGGACTGTTACCTCGTGAAGACGGTGTCGTGGGCTTGGTGCGGAGAGGGCTCCGAGGGGCTCGATCTTGGATGTCGATCCTTTCGCCGTCATTAAGAACAACAACATCCCAAATGACCTCTTCGCACTCTTGCCGACGCTTGTCCTCGTCAACCATCTTCCAGCACCATCGTTGCAGATATGCCAGTGCGCACAAGCCAAGGACAAGGTCCATGACACCGACGGTCTCTCCTTCAACTCCAATGGAAGTGTCTGTGAACTCGCGTCGGATCAAGGTGATGATGCTAGCAATGGCTCGAGAGGAATCGGTAGATCCAAACAATTGATCAAGCGAGGACAGAATTAGTTGCGAGACCCCTGAAGCCATGGAAAATGTTGTACTGGTCAAGTGGAAACCAGCACTCGTCCAGAAGACGGCCTGTGACATGGCATGGTGAAGGTTCTCGAGACTTCGTTCAATGATGGACTCGGCTTCAGCAGCGGCCAAGTCGCTTCGGGATCGCGCAAGGGTTTCTCTTCCAGCACGGCCCAATACGGTCTCGACCATGCTGCGAGCGAGTTCCAGGGAGGATAGGGTAGTGACCTTTGCGGCACCGAGGCCGTAAGAGCCAGCGGTCGAACTGAGTCGAATGGCTAAGCATGTCGAACGCGTTGCGAGACTGACAGCTTGAGCAACCGGCGAGGGCAGCAGAGTGCGGCTGGGCTGCGGTGGAGGTACAGCCTCGGCGTCGGACATGATGCTCTGACTGTCCATGATGTTGAGGAACGAGACTCTTTCGGAGAGGGCATGGAGGGAGAAGTGGAAACTGGACTAAAGTAAACGTTCGGAGACTATTATTTAGGTCTCAAAAGCTCATTAAAGAGGCTGGCATTCAAAGGGTCCGAGTTCTGAAGAGAGAGGGCACAGATTCGAGGGGAGAGGCTTTAGAGAAGCTCCGAAGTAAGCCAGGAGAACATTTTACTGTAACGACCGGTGGCCGCCTTGCCGCACTCAACACCAATGACACGGCTGGAATGTTGATAAGAACGTGGCAAAGGGCGGATGGCATGGCATATCGTTGGGAGGTGGCATGGATGGCGAGGATAATAACAAGGATTAAACTGTTAGAAAACAAAGCCTCAGACGGGGAAGACATGACGAGATGTGAAACAAATTTGCATGTGATTACCAGCGAAAAGGGCGCCATGTCTTTATGCGAAAGAGTAGGTAGGTACCTTACAAAAGCCTCCTCCTGTAGTAAATTATATGGCTTCAGTCGCACGGTCTTTATCCCTTCTAAAATCATTACATCTCAGCTTCAAGGAGAATTTGGCGTCTGTGAGGCTGTTGCAACGGCCTCGTTAGAGTTTATTCTGGTCTTGGCTTCATTTGGAGCTATTTCAGGTACCTACACTATCATCCGGCAATCTCGGGTGTTCCTGGATGTCTCAAACATGATAATCTCTTTACAAGACTGTCCATGCCTGAGAAAAAAAACATTCGCGACTCAAATTAACATGAGTTGTTTACATTGAAGAGACGGATAGGGTCAACTTCCGCATATCATTTCCATGGTCGAGATGTTGCGGCAGTGGTAAATACAGGTTCACGGATCACGGCACTCGTTCCAGGACACCAGGATAACTGACAGGGATGATTAGCCCAACAAACAATGGATGATTTCAGCGTGAAAACTGGGAACCAAGACGCCTCCTGGCTTCTGCTTATCAGCTCAGCTCAGCTCAGCTCAGCTCGCACGCAATCGAGAGCCACGCTCCGACCTTAGGACCGCCTAGAACCCCCATGTTTTCTTCGAGATCCGGGGCTGACCCTCCCTCCCCGCGTCGAGCTCTGTTTTAGTCCCTGAGACCACAAATACCTAGCCAGCATCCGCAAGTTGTAGGCATAGGGGCTTGGTATACTCCGTACTTCGTAAGTTGATGCTGATTCTTCCCTTCCAAGGTTTTCAGACGCGTCTAGGATCAGATCCGGTTCAGTCCCTCTCATGCCGTCATGATCTGGCCTCAGACCAACTGAGTCACAATTGCTCAAGAGGCGCATTTCACAGTCCTTCTGGTCTTGATCAGCGCACCTTGTTTTTAATGTTAGAGGTTAATGATATTATGTTCTATTCATACTCGTTTCGTCTTGGGTATTCATCCACCATGTTATACATTTTACCTACCCATCCAGCCACCATCCACAACCAAGATGTGACCGCTCACGTAACCACTGGCCTTGCTCGCCAGATACACCGACGTACCCTTAAAGTCCTCAGGAGAACCCCAGTTGCCGGCAGGAATGCGCGAGGTGATGCTAGCCAGGCGCTCAGGGTTCGCCAGCAGAGCCTCGTTCATGTCTGTGGCAATGTAGCCGGGGGCGATGGCGTTGACCGTGATGCCCTTGGACGTCCACTCGTTGGCGAAGCTCTTTGTGATCTGGCCCACGGCGCCCTTGGACGCCGCGTACGCGGGCACGGTGAAGCCGCCCTGGAAGGTGAGGAGGGAGGCAAAGTTGATGATGCTGCCGCGGCGGCCGGTGACGGGGGAGGGCTCGAGCTTGAGCATGTGGGCGCCGACGTCTCGGCAGAGGGTGAAGACGGAGTTGAGGTTTACTTGGATGACCTGGGTGTGTCAGAGGTTTTCCTAAATGGGCAATGGAGGCGGTTGGATGCATACCTCATTGAAGTCGCTGTCGGGAAACTCCTCGCAAGGGTGTCGTCGCTGAATACCGGCGCAGTTGATCAGGATGCGAATCTGGTGTCCATCCGCAAGAACCTTGGGCACGAGAGCAGCAACAGATTCTTGCGACGACAGATCGGCAGTGTAGATGAAGGCCTTTCGGCCCAGCTTCTCGATAGCCTCCTTTGTCGAGTTGACAGTGGTATCCCGCTACAAAGCCTCATGTCAGCACCTCTCTCCCCCCAGAGTTCTCATGAGATGACGTACCTGGACCAGGATAATGTCGGCACCAGCCTCGGCAAGACCAATTGCGACAGCCTGGCCAATGCCACGGGTGCCACCAGTGACGAGAGCAGTCTGACCCTCAAGAGAGAAGAATGAAGCAGCCATTTTCAAGTTTTTAGCAATGTCAAGTTGACGTTACAAGGTGGACAGAGGATGGTGTTTTTGTTTTATTCAACAAGGGGCAAGGACCCCCCGCGGGGTGAAAGTTGACGATGGAGGGGCACTCCCCCCCATCCAACATCCATTCGGAAAGCGTCATTTGGAACGGCTTAAACTCGGCCTCGATGGTCCAATTCTTTCTCGTAAAAGTCGAGCCGAGTCAGGCCATGAGCCGTTGTCAATTGTAATGCCCCTGCCCTCGTTGGAGAGGAGCAGCTAATGCGTGCATTCACACCCAGAAGGGCCGGAGAGAAGTCCGGACACCGGCCGATACACCGTATATAGCCCCGCATGAAGCCCATAAGGAGGGATGACCGGCCCGTACCTCTCTGTACGCTCATGACTCTATGCTCTCCCGACTCATGTTGTCTCTCGACAAGGCAACTCTACTCCGTCAGAGACATGAGGAACTGGCGTAGAGCTTGTGGTTGAGGACGGACAAAGTTGCCTTCCTCTCAACTACTCTGAACAATGAGCCGGCGAGGATTACCATTCTGGGCCATTCTCCAACGTCCCCAACAGTGGACCGGACAACTGAAGCGGACACTAACTAGCCAGCTCGAAAATTAGCGCTTCAGCACCCCGCGGGAGGGAGGAGCTCCGTCAGGTTTGAGCCGGGTCAGCGGGGGAGGAGTTGGTTTTCAGTGTAAGACGGCTAGCCAACCAAGACGCTTCCAAAGCTTTCACACACCCCTGATCATGTCAATGTACTTGTACCTGACACGGCTTTCACAGCTGCAAGAATTGAAAATTTGCCCATTCTCTTTCGCTGTCATGGGGGCTGAGAGGCGTCATGGGGCGTCATGGGACGTCCCCTTCATCGTATCGTGGGGCGGCTTTTCCGACCCCGGGCGAGCTCCATCTCGGCCCTCTCCCCGCGATTGTACCTTTTTTTTTCTTCCAAGCAGAGTGACGGTCAGAAGTGCCTCTGTTACCATTCGAGCGTCTTCTGGAAAGTCGTGTTCTTTTAGTACTTTTTCGCCTTGAGCTCCTCTGGAATTCCTTCGGGTTTCGTTCCAATATCGGACCCGGCTTGAATCCCCCCCGGCCCGCCTTTTACTACTAACCCACGTCACGCTCCTCCTTCCACCTCCATTCGCGTCTCTCCAATAATTCTTTTCCTTTATTATTTCTTTCTAGATACCATCTCGTGTTCATAACTCGTCAATTGGCCTGTAGTTCACATCCATTCACCCCATCTCTCCACCTTCTCACATATCCTCCACAATGGCTACTGAGCGTGTAAGAGCTTCCGTCCTCCACGGCGAGAAGGATCTTCGTATTGTAAGTTGAGCTACCTGGGAAGCTTGATCAAGCTAATCATCGTATAGCAAGAGCGAGAGCTCCCCCAGCCCGCCAGCAACGAGGTCCAGGTCGCCGTCCAGTCCACTGGCCTCTGTGGCTCCGATCTTCACTACTACAACCACTTCCGCAATGGCGACATCATCGTTCGTGAGCCCTTGACCCTCGGTCATGAGTCCGCCGGCACCGTCGTCGCCGTCGGTTCAGACGTCACTCACCTCGTCCCCGGTGACCGTGTTGCTCTCGAGGTTGGCCTGCCTTGCGAGGCCTGTGAGCTCTGTGGTGAGGGTCGGTACAACATCTGCCGAGGCATGAAGTTCCGCAGCTCAGCCAAGGCAAACCCCCATGCTCAGGGAACTCTCCAAGAGAAGATCAACCACCCTGCCAAGTGGTGCCATAAGTAAGTTTCACCAGCTATGAATCGCTTTGGGTTGTTCTGACAAGACCTCAGACTGCGCGAGAATGTCTCCCTCGATCTCGGCGCTCTCGTTGAACCCCTCTCTGTCGCCATGCACGCTCGAGACCGCGCTGCCCTCCCCAAGGGCTCAACTGTCCTGGTTCTCGGTGCTGGCGCCGTCGGTCTCCTTGCAGCCGCCGTTGCCAAGGCTGATCAGGCCAAGACCGTCATTATCGCAGATATTCTGAAGGATCGAGTTGACTTTGCTACCTCCAACGGTTTTGCTGACGCTTCCGTGGTTGTCCCCATGGAGCGTCCCCAGACAATTGAGGACAAGCTCGCCTATGCTCAGAAGGTGGCTGCTATGGTCAAGGAGACTCAAGTTAACGGAGAGGCTGTTGGAGAAGTCACAGCTGTCTACGAGTGCACTGGTGTCGAGACCTGTGTGCAGACTGCCATCTATGTAAGTCCGCGACTGATATTCCGTTCATTGACCAGCTACTAACACGTTTCTCCCAGGCCACCAAGCCCGGTGGTAAGGTCATGATCATTGGCATGGGCACCCCCATCCTCACCCTCCCCATGTCCGCCGCCTCCCTCCGCGAAGTCGACCTCATCGGCGTCTTCCGCTACGCAAACACCTACCGCCAGATCATCGACCTCCTCAACAACCCACCCGCCGGCATGCCCGACATCAGCTGCCTCGTGACCCAGCGCTACAAGGGCCTGGACCGTATCGAGGAGGCCTTCAAGATGGCCGGCAAGATCAAGGACGAGAGCGGAAACCTCGTGATAAAGGTGGTTGTTGATACTTCGAGCAACGGGGACTCTCCCAGGTTGTAGATTTAGTTGTTGAGGTTTGGGCGTGTTTATAGATTTGGGGAAAACGGCGAATGTTGATGAATGATGTCTTTGGGATGGGTAGTTTGTTAGCAAAATGGATATGGGTTTCATGATCAGCTTTTTGTTGTTTCCGTCTCCTTCAAAACAAGCTACAGGGTAACTATGCAAGTGAAGTTAATAACCAATAAAGGAGCCTTCATCCTTCCGCTCAAATCTCAAAACCTACTTCACTAGATGATACATAAAGTATCGGGATCCTCAGATTTCGGGGCCCGGCAAGAATGGCACAGCTCAGGTCCTGGCTCGCCCAAGGTTGCGGGATTCTGGGCCGAGTTCGACGGTCGGAAAATGAGGTCCGACAACGGAACCCCGCCATGAAGCAACACGGGGCAATTCACACAAACAGGATGAATCTAGATTAGAGAAGAGATGAAAGAGTGAGTAAAGTACGGATGAAAACTTTATTAAGGATTCAATCTAGATACCTGGCTAGCCTTAGTGACGCCAAACGTTTCCATGCTCTTCATAGTAAACATGAATGGTATCAATTGCAGCACAAGATAGGCTCATGGACGATGGTTTTATGAGAGTGTTTTTATTCATTCATGAAGCTTCTTGGAGCCTCTGGTCTATTACATAAACGACATTGTGCGATTGTCATCTCACTTTTATCTCATAATTTCATCCAGAACCTAACCCTTTATCGTAAACCTATAGCCGTCCCTGAAGTCAAGACTTGTCGGGGAAGCCAAAGTCGATACCGAAGGGAGGGTAGACGTATCGCTTCAGCTCACCCTTCTTTGTGAGATCGTCCGAGTAGTCGCTGAGGAGCTTCATGTCGTCGGCGTCGAGGTCAACGATGGTCTTGTTGGCCGAGATGCGCTCGGGGGTGACGGACTTGGCGAGGACGGTGCTGCCACGGGCGACTGGGTTTTACATGTTAGTTATGAATTGAAACTCTGATGCAGATATGGAATCTTACCGTGGTAGCTAAGGAGGACGGTGGAGGCAGAGACACCCTTCTTCTCGGCAATCTTGACAACAGGCTCAGCGGTCATGACGGGGCCGCCAGTGCTACCCAGAGGGCTGTAGGCCTCAATGTGGATGCCCTTCTCCTTGCAAAAGTCGACAATCTCCTGCTGGGGAAGGCTAGGGTGGTTCTCGATCTGGTTGACGGCGGGGATGATGGTGGCATGAGGCAGAAGCTCCTCAAGGTATCGCTTGCTGTACTGTAGTGGCATGTCAGTTTGGAGTTCTGTGTCAACTTGAAGGGGGAAAACTTACGTTGCAGACACCAACGCCCTTGGTCTTTCCAGTAGCGGGCAGCTTCTCCATCTGCTTCCAGCCATCGACGTGGTTGTAAGATCGGATAACATCTCGGGAACCGTCCTCCTTGGTGGGGAACTTGTCATGGTTACCCTCGGGGCTGAGGAGAAGAGGCCAGTGCTACATTCATCAGCAAACATTTTTCTTTTCAACTGAGGAGAAACTCACCACCAGGAAGAGATCAACATAGTCGAGGCCAAGAGCCTTCAGGGACTTGTCGAGAGCCAGCTCGCAGCGAGTGTTGTAAGTAGCCCAGACCTTGGTCACGATAAAGATGTCCTCGCGCTTGACGCCAGCGTCGAAAGCAGCCTTGAGGCCCGCGCCGACCTCCTCCTCGTTGCCGTAGCAGTAGGCGCAGTCGACCATCTTGTAGCCATCCTTGAGAGCGAAGGTGACAGCGGCCTCGACCTGGCCGGGGGCGGACTGCCAGGTGCCTATAGACGGGCGAGAGTTAGTCAATTGACTCGCCCAAAGCTTCCAAAGAGCATAATCGCTCAGGAATAACACCTACCGAGACCGACGGCAGGAATCTCCTGGCCGTTGTTGAGCTTGAAGCTGGTGGGAGCCATTGTGTGAATCTTGAAGCGGGTGGAAGAGAGTGGGGGTTGTCTAAAGACGAAGGATGAAGAAGGAGGAAGAGATCGAGTCAAGAGCAGAGGGAGAAAAGAAGCTCTCACAGAAGCGGGCACCCTTGCGGCTATAAATCGCGTCCCCATCATGAACAATCTAGCTCTCCCTTCGCCTCGCAGCTCATCCCACTCTCTCCCTCAAGCTCATGACCCTTTCTTCCCCCCAATCTGCTCTGATGATCCGCGGGGTCAAAGCCGAGTCAAGTCGAGTAGGACCCCACCAAGCTCCGTCACTTTTCATGGTCCATGGCGGGGAGACAAAGGTTTGGGGTGTGTGAGGTGCTAGTGGTGGAGCCGAGTCATGATGTACTGGGTACGAGGGCGTCGGTGGACGGAGAATTCGCGCCCGTTTCTCGGGGTGGGGTTGGTCCGAGGGGGCAGCAGCCACGCATCATGCCTCTCTCCTCTCGTTGCTTTATCCATGCGAAATCACAGGCTTTTCCGTCCTTTGCTGCATGTGGATGCTGGATGTAGGTACACGCTCGTAGTGGCCGCCACAAGGTGGATCGAGTCGGTAAGAACCCCGGTCAATCTTCCGGTCTGTTGGACACTCTGCCCGCCCCCAACGGCTGACAAACTTCTCCTCTCTTGACAGACTATGACCTTGTTGAAACGCCAACTGACTGATCGTTGGTCACAGAATCAGTATCATTCTGGGATACCCCGCGTTTCGTGGCCTTGAGCTCGTTTAAATACTCTTCCTCTGACTCTTGGTTGGTGGATATCTAAAGCTTCACCCACAACCACATCACTCGGCGGCTGGAGAAACGAGATTGCTGTTCTACTGATTCAGCAGTAATTATGAAACCCCCAATCTGGGTATCTCAAGAGTCCTTCGCCGGGACTCTTGCCTCTTCTCTATGCCGTTCTCGTCCGAGCTCTAAGGAAACGACAGGAAACTATACATACATACATATGGAAAAGAAAAAAAGAATGCACCGGTCGGTGATATCCATTACAACAAAGATGTGCCAAAAAACTCCCCTCTCCGTGTCCCTGATTTTTACGATCCCGCCTCTTCTCGTCGTGCGTCATTGTTTCTTTCATGATCCAAGATCTAGCCCGACACAAGAACCCAGAGCCTGCACCGAGTTAGCAATTATCTCGTTAGAGGGTGTGAAGCATGACTAGGAACCCAAGCCTAGCCCTCGCTTCGACGTAAACACTTACAAAAAGAATACCATCAGCACTCCAAACATCTTCGCAATCAGCCATCTGTTGCTTGATACTCGAGACCAGTACTTGAGAAGCTCTCGTTGCGCTCCCTCAACGTTATCCACCACGTCCTCAGTGTTGGCATCGATACGCTGGATCATCTCGCTCTGCTCCGATACCATGGTCGCCAGTTGTCCAAAGATGCTGCCCAGTTCGCTAATCGTCTTCTCGATCGCTTCGATTGCCTCTCCTCGTTGTTGGATGTATGTGTTGGCTGGTTGGGCCTCCTCCATCATCAGCAATTGCTGATCGCCTACGGGGTTAAGGGAGAGCGTGTCTTGGCCTGGAGCCGGCGAGTTACGGGCAGGTGTTCCGTAGAGCGGCGAGGCGGACTGTTGAATAGATGGTTGCGCATGCTGCGATACTGACGAGATGAAGTTTTCCGTTCTTGATCGCGAAGCCTGGATATTCTTGGTTCTCTCCTCCAGAACATCCTTGAAGTTGACCGACACATCAGTCAGTTTGCCTTGCAGCAGATATACCACGTTCTTGTTATGCTCGCCCTCCTGGTCGGCCTTCGGGTGCTGGCTCTTGGAAAGGGTCTGCAGGGCGCCGATCTGCTGGTTGAGAGAAGACAGATCCTGCTTGATAACAAAGGTGAGTTCGTTGATCTCGACTGGCCGGTCGTCGAAGAGGGTACGTCGCTTTGCCACTATTTCCTGAAATTAGCTTTTGGCGATGAAAACAATCGCGCGGAGCGGGAGAAAACAAGAACTCACATTGTGCTAGCTTTTCCAGCTTGCCCATAGTCGCCGAAATGCCACGGCCAATCTCGGCTGCCTTCCTGGCAAAGTCAGATCGCCTCGGCCGGCCGTCAGCATTGCCGTTGGCGGCATTCTTTTGCGCATCGGTCAGCAGAGACCGGCGCTGAGAGCTGACTTTGGAGGTGGCCTGCTTGCGCTGCGCCTGAGCAAGCACTGACTTGAACTCGGAGGTTCGATCTTGGATAGATGCGACAGCCATCGTAACTGAATTATGAGGGGTTGAAGATGGGCTCGAGGGAGGGGAGGACTGCGGCCAGCGCGGCTTCGGTTCTCGAGCGGTACGCGGGGAAAGTAAGGGCGGCAAGGGATATGCCACTTAAGCGCCCAAGAGTTTTTGGCTATGAGGTGCCAGGTCGTGATGTTCGGCGTCCGTTGATGGTGCTGGATGGGTGCGGAAGGGGCCGGATCAAGTCTCGGTTCGGGCGGATGAAGGGTGATTGGGGGCGGGAGATGACGCGGAATCGAATTGCAAGATATTAAATAAGGTAGGTAGAGTATTATTAGTTGACTCGACAGCGTAGAGTCTGACCAAGTTGAGTTGAATACAGTTGCAAGAGAAGGCTAGACGTGCATAGAGTTAGTTGCGCGCTGCAGGGACGGAGAAGAGGCTACCTACGCAACCAAGAATGTCAGACAAATGAGGTTTGGCGTTTCTGCGCCTGAAAGGGGATTCGGGACGTGTCGTTGGTTTGTCTTGGTTCCAGGCCGTCCAGGCCAGAAGCACAGACGTCGAACCGCCACGTTGGCTCCTTTGAATTTTGAACCGAAGTATTTCCGTTGTGGCTAGTGGTGTTTGAGGCATCGTGATTGTGTGGCTTGATAGGTTGGACTCACTGCGACGTTGTAGTTTTACAGCATGTCCCCCGTATCAGTATTGAACATGGAACCAGGTTTCAAGAAACGATCGAAGAAAGTGCTATGCGAGGAGTTGCAGTAGAGTTCTCGCCTATCTATTTTTGGGTGCGAGGCCAGATTCAGACATTCTCATCAACCTAATGGGTGTTTTGGTCGCTTCCTTCACCACGTGGGTGTGAAATTGACGCGAACAATTGAGCAAAACATAATGAAATATTCGTCTATATTCTTCCGGCAGCCGATCTACCCTCTAATGTCCAGACACCCTCGTTATATTTTACTTCCTACGCCATACGAAATCGCATCAGCCTCTGTGCGACGCACTGAGATGGTGAATGCCAACAAAAAGAGAAACATGTGTAGGTGTAAGCGCGTCACAGCCAGGCACAGTGCCTTGGCTTCCAACACACCAACACCTCGGTAGCTTTATAAAGAAATCACTGCGATTTACCCTTGGTGCCCTCGTAGTAGTGGGCCATCTGGAGGCCAGCTCGTCGGAAGCCACACTTGACATAGAAGCCCTCGTTGGCCTCGCTGCAGTCGAGGATGCTCTTATAACAACCGACCTGCTCAGCGACGAAGTCGAGGGCTTGGATGATTCGGAGACCTAGCTTCTTGCCCTGCTGGTCCTTTGCGACGGCGATATCCTCGATGTGGCCGACGGCACCAAGGCTGTGGATGCTGCAGGGAGAGTTTGGTCAGCCTCCAATGCTAGGTTGGAATGGAGTCAGATTGGCTTACAATTTTCGCTCAACGATGAGAGCGCCAGTTCCGACAACAGGGCGCTCTGCGCGAGTGGTGTCCTCAATGATAATGATGTAGTAGCTGCCAGCAGCGGCCATCTCGTCGTACTGCTTCGCAAAGTCGGCCTCGCTGATCTCGCCCACAGTGGTCAAGACGCGCAGGCAGTCAAGGAAGCCACTGTCATAGTCGGACTTTCGCAGAGCGCGCAGAGTGTAGCCGGCGGGCAGAGCAGCCTTGACCTCCGGGGAGAGGAGGTTGGTGCCGAAGATGCCTTCTTGAGCCATGGCGGTGTCGGTCGATTTGGCGGGGTTTCGCGGGGTCGATCGGAGAGGAAGAAAGGGGACTGGCAGCGAGCGATTCGAGGAATTGTGCGGCAGAGAGGAAGCAATTATCGAGTAGAAGCGAGGAAACGATGCAAGAAACAATATGCACGCAGGGTAAAAGTGTCCTATAAGCTAGCAACAGTCTGGCGGGGGTTTGATAGGAGGATTATGTCAATCGCATCTATGGATCGCTTACTCCGTATTCTATTTCAAGAAGTACGCTGAGTGGCGGTTTCACGCTGACTCCACTTGAATGCAGCGCGGACCTGAAAGGCACGGCAATCTAAGTAAATCTTCTTTGAGCTCCAAGTTAGTAGATGCAGCGCTGTCCAAATTTCACAAAGCTTCAACAAGTATTTCACTTCAACTATATTTTGGGTTTGAAATGAGAAAGCTGACGTGAAATTGTAAAGTTCGTTGCTTTATGCATGCCATGGTACTACTAATTGTCTCGACTGAGGACGATCGATTGCTTGGGACTTGTTCAAAATAATCCTGACTGAGTCGTCCACACTAATCTCAACTGTCTCGATCTGTTCGTAGCACAGCTATGAGCTGACGACTCTAGCAGAATGCTGGATGGAAGGTTTTTGCTACTTGATCAGACGGGGCTAATGGTCCTTCTTCTCATCCAAGAATTTTCACCTCACGTTCATCACCGTGATGACTGCAACACTGAGGAGGATGAGCAAGATGTGGGGAATACCATCATTGGGTGGTATAGGCTCACATTGGACTTAAGCGTCGCTGATAAAGGATACGAGGGGACGCATTCAACATGAATCAAGGAGCGTAATCATTGGTGATACCGACCAGTTGGACCAAGTTCGGGGAAAGAAAGAGCCGATGGCCGACTCCCAGAACGTACCCATCACGCGCGTGCTTCTGCTTCGCGTTCCCAATGACACTTGCAAAGGAAGAACAAGATTTACATAATAATTAATAAAATGCCTTTACTTACATCTTCTTCTACCATATAATAAATTATTATTTATCCAAGTGCACTCCGTAGTTATGGTGAAGCCATGGCATATAGGACGTGCTGGACGTCCTTTGTCGCTCCAGCGTCTCGTATATTTCTTGTCTCGCGTACGTGTCATCCCTCGATACCACTCGACGTCACCCTCCGACTACCAAGACGGGGCCTGCGTGTTGTCTTCCAAGGGTCCGGCCCAGTGGTGGCCGTGGTACGTGCATGGTTGGTGTGCTACGTGCGACGCGCTTGAAAGTGCAACAAGTTTGTTACGTCTTGTGATCCCCCGCAATCAAGGATAGGAGGAGAGTGAGGAGAGAGGAGACAAGACAACTAACAAAGCTGGCAGGCTGCGCGAACAGGTTGCATGGCTAATTTTTGGGAAATTTGCTCTTGATGATTATCGTTCCGAGGCTGCATTGTCGGACCCATGTGGACAGTATCCAGGGGCTTAGTCCTGGTTTGTAGGTCTGGAGACTGAGCCACATTGAGTGACGAACCCTTCAAGCGTTCAATTTGCATTTCCAGAAGCAAATGGAGGAATGGGGACCTTTTGACGGCATTCTCCTTTGCCCCTCGGTGGAGGCTGGCTTCCATGTTGAGGTGCCATTCGCCGCCGGAACGGGAACGGGACCTGGAGTCTGATTAATGAATCTGAACTACGTCAGCAAAAGAGAGCTCTATACAGCTCGTACATGTGCTTCTTGCTCACCTCGTCGTGTCACTTACAGCCATCTCAGTTTGTGAGAAGCTGCAGAATGTCAGTCACCAGCTCGTAAACGGCCCCTTGATCCATGTTTCGCGTGCGCGTGTGTTGATTCCCAGCTCCGGGTATTGTTGATGAGCATGGCACTAACGCGGAGTCGCAGCTGATCTCGTAACCCCGTAGCGCTGTTTCGCTGCCGCTCTACATGCGTTGGCCGACTCCGCTGATAGTCTCTATTCCTCGGTCAGCCCATCCCCTGTTTTTTTTTTTCTTTCTCTTTTCTGCCTCCTCGACGCTGGCTTCCGTTGAGTGGAGGATTCTCGCTTCTCTTGCTGCCGTGTTCTCCGTTATTTCGTACGAAATTCTGCGAGGCTGGGCGAATGGGGTACCTGCTTGGTGCGTGCTGCTCCCGGCCGTTGTTCCTTGTCTTCTTGGCCCCCCGGTGATGCCAGAGCCCGGAAGTGCCCCAGCACCCTCCGTCATCCAATCTCCAACGGGCGACCTACTACCACTGGCACGACCTAACAAAAGTGCCTGACCGCACCATTCGCTCCCCGACCATCACCTCCTTGCTCCATCACCATCGCATCGCCATCTGTCGCCTTTGTCATATCTGTTTGTTCTGTTTCCATCATATTCTTCATTCTGAGTGTATTTGCATCTATCTTCATTTACATCGTCGTGCTTGTTCTGTTCCTTCATTTCCCGCGCAGCCCCTGTATTCTAAGCTCTCCGTCACGTCCGATCGCCCGTTACGCATCTTCTCCTCCCGCCGATCTTCATCACTGCCGAGCTCGATAAGAAGGCTGTCGCGCCTAATCCCACCGGCGTTCGCATACTGCCGAACTACATCCATCACCTGGAATCGGTGTTCAGCCCTCACCAGCTTTGATACCCGACGAGAATGCTCCGATAACTGAGCAGCTACATACTACGCACGTTATGGACGGGACATACAATAACCCCTACGCGCAAGCGCAATCTCCATTGTAAATGGCCTTTGCCACCTTCGATTGGCGGCCTCTTGTTAACCTGGCACTTCTCTAGATCCCCTCAGACTCCCTCGGCCGGAGCATACCAAGTCAACGTCAGCCGCCAGAAGACGCGAAAATGGGTCCAAGCGCCCGTTCAGAACTATGACGGTGATGACTGGGGTGCCGATGAGTTCGAAGACGACGAACCGCCGCCGCCGCCTCCTGTCCCTCGGGTCACCACGGGCCTCCGTCCCGTTGGCCAACGGTCCGAATCATACGGCCCTTCCCCGATGCTGGCCGCCGCTGTGGCATCAAGTTCACAGAGCTCCAGCGGCCCGCCTTCGTTGCACATCCAAACCCAGGAGAATGCTTCTCCCCCGACCGCAGCTCCTGCCCGTGGCCCCGAGCAAGTTCACAATGCTGCACTAGGAGCCGGACGAACCGGCTCACCCGCCCCCGCGTCTTCCGGCGCAGGATCGTCCAAGGCCCCCAGCTATCACCAGCCCGATGTCCGATCTTCCACACCACAAAGCACCGCCAGCTCTGGTGCCCGCGCCTCTCCCGCGATCCGACCGTCTGAACTATATCGTCACGTAGATGAGGACCGGAGGCTAGGTGGCTCACCTCTATCGATTGCCGAAGCTATTGCGGCGAAACCAACTGATCGCGCAACACCACCACTGAACGAGCCGAACCGGCAGAATTATGACCAAGGAGATGGTCCTGCTAATAAACCATTCCAAAAGCAGCCGACGTTCGATAGCATCCTCGCTAAAAGGGAGGATTCTGGGTTCACGCAGCGAAGCCTCGACAATGCGCCAATGGCCGAAAGCCGACCTCTTTACGAGGAAACCCGCCATGATAAGGATGAGCCCGTGATTCACCCAGCCGCCGATATAGACCGCAAGCGAATGTCTGTCAGCCCGCAGCTGCCCAGCATGTTGCGGATGTCGGGTTTTGGTGACGACTTTTTTTCCTCGTCAAGTTCAGCTGCTCCTTCCGCACCCCTGGATCCTGTGAAGCAGGAACAGTCCCCCGCACCAGCACCAGCCGCTCCTGCCCCTCTGTCACAGTCCGACAAAAGCTCATCCCACGAGATTCCCACGATCGACGAGGGCCCGAAAGACAACGCGGATAGCGCTAGAGTCGCGGCGATCTCTCAAAACCCGGCTCTGGCACCTGCAAGTGATCCCCGAGCCGTCCCGCCTCTACGCACACCGAGTCCTCATACCAAGAGCTTAGAGGTGGCAGCACTTTCTGGCCCTCCCCAGTCCACGATGCCCGAGATCACCCCAACTGAGCCTCTCAAGCCTCGTGTACCGGAATACTCCCCTTCAGATTACGAGCCTCAATCGGCCCAGACACAGCAGACCACGAGCACTTTCAATGCGTCGCCGGTTAAGGAAAGCGACAAGTTGAGCGAAGAGATCATGAAGTCCTTGAGTCCGATTGGCCAGAGCCCTGCCCTGGCTCCTCCACCCGATAACTCTCAGTCTTTGACGCCAGGCAACCGAAACGATGCACGAAATAGCAGCTATACGCTAAGCGACTACGACAATTATTGGGTTGATACGAACGAGAAGCCAGCACAAGAAGTGAGCAACGAGGTGAAGGATCAAGAGAGACCGCAGCCAGTGCCTGCTCCAGCAGTTGCTGCACTGCCTGCTCCAGCAGTTGCTGCACTGCCTGCTCCAGTACCAGAACAGAAGGCCCTTGGCTCCGGCTCACCCAGCCCAGCTCCCCCACCCGTTGAGGATAATCCGGAGCAAGACTCTCTCGGCTTGCGTCGAAAGTTTTCGTGGGAGGCTGATTTTGGCCCTTCTCCGAATCTTTTCAAGAGCGAATCACCTGCTGAAGCCTCTTCAAAGAATGAGACCCCCACTATCAATTCTCCCTCGCCACTTGTTGCATCTGCTATTCAGGCTCCCAGGGATGTCTCAACTGAACCCGCTGGCCCATCAAGGGCCTCCCCGGGGGCTGTCGAGACTCCCATGATCGTTGTTCCGCCTTCCGGTGGAATTTCACACCAGGTTTCCAAAGCCAGCACACTTCCTCCGACACAGCAACCAGTTGTTCTTGAGCCTCCCTCCCCCATTTCTGTTAGAACTGATGAGAGTACACCGCAAGGCCTCGACCGTGTCGGGACTGGGGTTGAAGACAAGGTGCTCATACCGACACCATCAACCATCACTGCGTCAGCGACACCGCCCCTTGAGAAACCACAACCACAGACACTGGTGCTTCCTCCGAGCGAGTTTCCCCAAACCATCCCGTTCCGCGACATCATGAATCTCAACACCCCCCTTCAAAGAACTCTCAAGTTTGATGGAGGCCGGGCTACATACGCCGCGTGGGAGTCGGGCCTGGAAAGTTGGCTCTCTCACATGATGACTCAACAGCCCGAGTATGCTCACGCAACTGGCTCTTTCTCGGGAGCCGGTCTCCCCGGTTCGAGCCAGGGAGGGCATGTTTCAACACCAAGCGGATCTCACTCACAGCAGCCATACTACCAGCAGTATCTTAACGCAAGCTCTCCGACTACGACGGCTCCGGTAGCGGGCCGATCTCGATTGGGCGGCCTGCCCCTGTCAACACCATCCGGCTCCAGCAGCTTTGGAAACTCGGGCAACCAGCTGGGTACCAAGAGCAAGGAATTCATGCACTCGGCTGGCAAGATGGGCAAGGGACTGTTCAGCAAGGGGAGGAGCAAATTGCGCGGAACCGGGGACAAGGTATTTCACTGACGCTTCTCTTTCTAGAACCTGCTGCGATGGGCTTCTTCCTTTTTCACTCCGAGCAGGGTAATTGTTGGGTTTATTCTCTCTTCATCATGCGCTTCGGGGCTGATGTTTCACTCTTGGCCTTATGACGAGACGGGTGTATGAGATAGGAATTCTACGACGCTTTTCCTCCTTTCCCACATGTCACCATGCTGTTGCCCATCCATCAGGCTGTATGTGACGAGAATGTTTATTAATGTTTCTTTGGTTGACAGGGCGAACCCATCCCTCCCCCGGTGCAAATCAAGATCAAGAATGAGAGACGCACGTCATGGGGTCTGAGCCTTGGAGCAAAGTCCCGCGCTGATGAACCTGCTTCGCAAGCCGAGAGAGACATGATGTACACGAGGCCTCCGACCCAACCGCATCAGGCTACCCATTCCTCCCAGTCGTCTGTTGTGTCCCCCTTTGGCCCTGCACCCCAACATGGTGACCAAGGTAATCGACTTGCTTCGCGAGAGAGCTACGGACCCCCACCCATGAGCGGACCAGCAACCCTTCCCAGTAGGGATCAAGATAGGACGGAATGGCAAATCCCAACGCCTGATAATGACAACTCCACCTGGGATCCTTTCAAGGGCACGGACCTTGGGAAGGACGATGCTTCGGAACACTCTGGAGTCCTGCTTGGGAACCGAGAAGATCATGGTCAACCAAGTCGTGGCGCTGAAGTGCCGTCTGGTAAGCCAGCGTCTGGCGGTGCGACGCCTACTCTTGCCAATACTGGAATCCGTATGGTGCCGCCGGACCAGCCCGTAACTTCGTCTCAGCAGCCTACATCTGCCTTTGCTACCCCCTCTCAGGCAGCCCCTTCTGCTGCTCCTGCTGCAGCCCCTCCCCAAACCCAGAATGAGGCAGGTATGCCTCAACGCCAGTCGTCTTTCGTTGGGTTGCCACTGATCAGGAGAGGCTCAACTTTTGACGTAACCACAAAGCCTGCCCAGTCAAAGCCCACCGAAACGATCACCGAAGGGGTTTCTACCGATGTTGACGAAGATGTAGCTGCTGGGCAACAGGGAACACTCACTTCCGAGGTCACGGTTGGTTCAACTTTGGTCGGTACAGACTCTCTGATAGCCGGTAAGGATTTTGAAAAAGATGTCGGTGAACATGAGCAGCAGACTCCTGCAGATGCGCCAACTGCCCAGCAACAGCAACAGCAGCAACAGCAGCAACAGCCACCTCAGCAACAACCTCAGCCGCCTCTTCACTCGCAACCGCAACATCCATTCCAGATGCACCCGGTCCATCATGGCCCCATGCCGCCTCAGCATCCACAGTTTGGATCCCGACCCATGATCCCACCCAACATGATGGGTGGCAACCCTATCCACAGACTTCCCCCCTCCGGACCATGGAAGTTGGAGGAGAGCCATCTCTCCGAGCCTCTCCACCGTGTCACTCCTAAGCCCCAACAGCTTCCCCCAACTGGTCAATGGAAGCTTGAAGAAAGCCACCTGGCTGAGCCTCTCCATTCTGTCAACAGAAACCGTGCCGGTACGAGCAGCTCGCACCAAGAGCCCTATTTCGGATATGATAAGGAGACCGGCGTTGATCTGCCCTCACCCACAAGCCCTGTAGCTACGAGTCCTGTATCCAAGCCGTTCCAACATCGACAGAAGCCAAGTGAAACACCCCCATCATCTGCGAACCGATATCCAGGCCTCTTTCCGGGACAACCACAAGCACAGCAAACTCCTAAAGATGGACCTCCTGGCCCTGGCCCGCAGTTTATGAGACGGATGTCTAACGAGGCAGGTATTACGCGAACTGGGACGGGAGGCCCAGAGGAGGAACGTGGCCGTTCAAGAAAGGCATCGACGTTGTTCAAGGACATCGGCAGTCGATTCAGAAGGGGGTCATCTGAGCGCCGCGGCACGTCTATAGAGCCCAAGCCACAGCCACAACAGCATCAGCAGCAGCCTTCTCAGTCTCAAGCGCCCGAGCACCCGCATCTACCAGGTGATGGGGCTTCTGTGTCCAGCATCACCACAGATGAGATCCAAGACCGTAAGAAAGCCAGGGCGAGCTTCATGCTTGGACTGCGAAGCCGCCCTTCGACGGATCACGGGCGGCAGAAGAGCAGAGATGGGTTGATGGGACCTCCTCCTCGTCCAGATGAAGCCAGGCCAGAGACCTCGCCAGAAGAACGAAAGCTATCACGCTTTGGTACTGGTCTCGGTGCCCTCACTGGCCACCATCACAGGCCCAGCGGCCCTCTTCGCGCGTCTACATCAAACCTAGCTAACGAGCCCGGTACAAGCACGCCTCTCCCCAAGAAGAGATTCTCGGGTTTTAACACCAAGGCTGCAGTTGCTGGTGTCTTTCACCACCGCCCAAGTGGAGATATGACACCCAAACCGGGGACTCCCAACTCTTCAAGGCCCGTGTCAAGTCAGCTGGCACTCCAACAACAAGCGTCTTTGGAGCGTCCAGAGTTCTCTCATCCTGGGTTTGAGAGGAGCAGCACGGCCGGTCTGTCATTCGGCCAAATGCAGCAGCCCACCCCAGCGAATGCGCAACCGCTTGATCCTCAGGAACGCCGCAGGAGACGGGGTTCAGCGGCTGGGTTGATCTCTGGCCTGTTGGGCCATGGTGGTAAGCATAAGGAAGAGCATCAAGTTGCGCCGGTTAGGCCCTCTTCTGGACAGCAGCTTTCGATGCAACAGCCCCAACAGTCCCAGATGCAGCAGCCTCCAATGCAACAACCACAGGCTCGCCAACCTTCCGGGCCCCAAGTCAGCAATCCTCAGCTTGGTGGCCCTCAGCTGCCCAGGCTGCAAACCCAGGCCCAACCCCAAGGTCCTCCCCAGGGCCGTCGTCCTTCAGGCCCCCAGCTTCCCACCCCCCAGCTTCCCGGACCACAGCTCGGTAGCCCCCAACTTCCGGGGCCGCACCCAACGAGTCCTCAGATTCCTGGGGCACAAGTCCATAGTCCCCAACTTTCGAACCCGGCAATTGCCAGCCCTCAGCCTCAGAGGCCTCAGCAGTTTGGAAACCAGCAGCCTCCTATGCTCCGTCGGATGACTGGAACTTCTTCGTTGCTCGAGCAGACTCCGACGTCCCCTGATAGCCCCCCCTCGGGCGGTCCTCAACAGAAGCAGCAAGCTCAAATCGCCTACCAAAATTCCCGTCCGTCGCCGCTAGGATTTGGGCCATCAACGACGCCAGGGGGGACACCTCCTATCGGCACAACGAACGTTCCGAGTCGTCATGGGACACCGCAGACTCCCTTTAGCGTCGGACAAGTTCTCTCTGACAATGGATCTGGTCGAATGCGATCGACCTCACCTGCAGCCTCGGCTGTACGCCCTGGCCCGATGACGCAGGGTGCTTACCACAACTCGACGCAGTCCTTGGATAAGATGGTTCGGCCTGGACAAGTTGGTAGCCAAGTCCAGCAGCCTGCTACGGGCTCACCTACTATGGCGTTCCGACCTGACGCTCGGCCGGCTAATGGTCGCGTTGAGAACAACACTCGAGACGACTTGCCGCTATCTCCAGTCTCTCAAGTGTCAAACATGGGACCGCCATCAGTCTCTTCTATCGCTACAGGGCAGAGCCCTCGACTAACAACATCTGGACCAGCTATGGGAAGGAGACAATCCTCTCAGCTGTCGCAACCCTCGGTGCCCAACACGCCTGCGCTGTCCATGGCATCTCATACTCCACCAACACAAAACCAACCATTTTCTACTCGCATAGGCATGTCGCCCCAACAGCAACACCAGCAGCAGTTCCCTCCCGGATTCCAACAGCAAGCCATTAATCCCCAGCAGGGCGGTCAACAAAATGTTCCCGGCCAGCAACAGTCCGGCGGTTTCCGCGGTCAACCAAGCCCACACCCCTCATCCTTGGCCCCCGGCCGACCATCAATGCAGATGCAGCACTCCCTTGGGCCCCAAGTACCTCCAAAGGATAACATGGGACCTCCACCTCAGCCTTATGCTACGGAAGCACCTCGTCAAGGCAGTCCCGCTTCGTCTAAGTGGAAGGGACTGAAGAACCGAATGTCGGGCCAGGCGGCACATAAGCCATCATCGAGCCAGAGTAAGCCGGAGGGAGAGAAGCTGTCTGCAAGCAAGATTCTCGGGGCATTTAAACGAAGCTCCAAGGTTCCTCAGCAAGCACCGGCCGCCGGGCAGTCTTTCCAGGGAGGTTTCCATGGAGGTTTCCAGGGATATCATGGATCACAGCAACAGCAACAGTTCCCTGGTCAGCCCCCCTACGGGCAAACCCCAACTCCACGACAGTCTTCCCAATTTGGCAGCCCCCCAGTCGGCCAGATGCAAACTCCACGACAATCCTCTCAGCAGTTTAGCAGCCCGCCTGTTGGACAGGTGCAGACTCCGCGACAGCCTTCCCAGTTCACTAGCCCACCTATGGGCCAGCATCAATTCCAGAGACCTCCAGGACCCATTGGTCAAGGTCAGCCTGGTATGGGCCAGCCGTTTCCCGGCTATGGATCCAAGCCTCAGGGCCAATTCCAATCCCCTCCTCAACCACAAGGCCAGTTCCAGTCCCCTCTTCAACATCAGAGCCAATTCCAGTCTCCGCCCCAGGCCCAGGGTCAATTCTATTCTCCCCCTCAGGCCCAGAGCCAGTTCCAATCCCCTCCTAGGCCTCAAGATCGATTCCCATCGCCACCTCTCCCACCAGGCCAGTTCGAATCTCCTCCCAAACGCCATTCCCAGCTTCGGCTCCATTCTCCGCCTCAGGCTCAGAGCCAGTTTCAATCTCCGCCTCAACCTCAGGGCCAATGGCAATCGCAAACGCATAGCCCCGGAGGCCAATTTGCGCCATCTCCTTACCAGCCAGGCCAGTTCCCTACCCAAGGACAAGGACAAGGAATGGCTGGGCAATCTCCGAATAGGACACACCCGAGCCCTCGCGTCCAACAGGGGCACATGATGCAACAAAACATCCATCAACAGCAGCAGCCGATCACGGTCCAACAGTCGGTTCCCATCCAGCAGCCAATTCCTGTACATGCGCCATCACCTCATCAAGGAGCCCTGTTGCAGCAGTTCATGCCTCCAGCAGCCAACAATCAACCCAACAACGCGGAGTATCAAGGAAACAGAGGAGGGCAGCCAAGCCATCCGGCGTTCGCGACCAGAGGTAGTCCAGCTAATACTAACCAGCAAGGAAGGCCGGACATGCAGCGTCTTGTAAGCAATGATAGCCATCACAGCGGTGGAAGCAGCGGAAGCTCAAGGCTAGGCAGCAATCCTCCTCCCGCTATTCAACATACATCCCCTAGGATGATCGCCGGCGAGAATGAGGCTACCAAGCCTCTGCCTCCAGCTGGGAGTGTACCTGTGGTTGCTGCGACTGCTGCTGGTGCACTGCCAGCCGGCGGTCAACCTGGAGTGGCGACGAACGAGAACTCGGCACCCAAGACCGAAGAGCATCGTGCTCTTTCATTGAGCCCTCCCAGCGGGTCGAACGGCGAGATCAGCCCGGTCAACTCGGCCCTGCTATCTCAACCAACGCCGGAGCCTAAGGGCACGATCAACGCGGCGCCCGTCCAAAACGAAACAACACACGACAAGGCGGGTTCACCCGAAGGCAACGGCAACGCCAACGGAGTTGCTGTCAAGGCGACTGGAGGGCCTTCCTTCTCCGCCGAGCTGGAGGATACAGAGGAGGCTCGGAAGCGCACACTGCGGATCGACTCACAGGAGGAGAAGATCCATTATGACCCTAATGCCGACTCGGACGGAGAGGTGCCTCCTCAGATGAGCGCAACGAGTTATCCTGGACAGGAGTGGAACCCTTATGGAGGGGAGTACGGAGATCTCGATTAACGTATCGCAAGTTGATGAATCTCTCTTGATCTATATACGACAGCGCAATTTGTCACCAGTCTTGTAATTTGACACACACACACACAAACACTGCCTTTCATTTGTCTTGTTGTTTCTTTATCATTTACAGCGTGGCGTCACGGCCATACTTTCATTACC
Organism: Fusarium sp. NRRL 66088; assembly: GCA_013186415.1. Taxonomy (NCBI): domain Eukaryota; kingdom Fungi; phylum Ascomycota; class Sordariomycetes; order Hypocreales; family Nectriaceae; genus Fusarium; species Fusarium sp. NRRL 66088. The sequence goes on from JABCKD010000441.1 coordinate 72,978, forward strand.
CCCCCTTTCCCTTGATGGTTTATTGAGACAAGATCGCATTGGGGATGTTTAATACACAAAAGCAGGTTAGGGAAAACGAGGAACAAAAATGGAAAAGAAATACGCACTTGAGCATATACAGTTTTCTTTCCGTTAGTGTACATAATTCTAGTCATTCAAAGCATCGCCCGCGTCGCAATGTCCCGGGCAGGCATAATAATATTGCATTACTCGCCAGGTCGGCCGGGCCCTTCATCTTGGAGCTGCAGAAAACAATGCCTGGCGTTAATAATACCGGATGAGCTGGGCCTGCTCCATGGCCTGTGGAGTTTCAAGATCAAGTTGCCTTGGGAGTTGTTCCAGCTGACCAAAAGGTACACGCGAAAGGGGGCACCACGGGCAACATTCAAATGCCAGTCTGGATCGCCGATGGCGAGTACGGAACTACTCTACTGAGTTTGGGTGCTCGGGCCGAACTGCATCTCGTCAATAGGTATCACTGCCTGGTGTGCGATGGAAGCAGGGTATGGCGTCTTGTCTCTCCTGCGGGTAGGAATGGATAGTTCAAATGCCGGGCTGTAAGTTCAGGCACCACCAAGTTGATGCTTCTCCGTGCACCGGCACATCCGCACGGCTAATATGTGCTTTTGTGAGTCATGAATCATCAAGCTCGTCGTATGGTTCAACAGGGTCTTACAATCATCATGTCTGCCTCATAAACAGACTCTCGATGTGCGTCGCGTCTTCACATCAAGGTTTGTTCAACCCCGCTGGAGAGACTTGATAACTACGGCGGGAGGGACGTTACCTTGACATGATCGGACCAGTTAACACACACACGAACGCTAAATGAGCTCTCGGCGAATACAAGGAGAAGCACGTCCGTCTGGAATACACAAAACAGAGAATCTTCCCTTTCCTGTCATTTCAAAGAAGGATTGCCGAGTGCCCTCGCATCAACCATCCGTCATCTAGCCACCTTAGCCGCTACTTTAGCAATACACCAGGTCGCATCACCACGTCTGGTGCTCACCATGTCCCACAGATATGTCTTTGCCACGACAAGGGCACGTTCAAAGTACGTCCAGTTTCGTGAACAGCATTTTTTTTTCTCGATATAAATGCTCCAGAATACTCCCTTGGAGAAGGAATTTGATCAAGCGATCCAAGCCAGCCAACAGTCAATTTTTCTTCTTCATCTCTCAATCTCAACGTTCAAGATGATTTTACACATCGTATTTCTACCTTGGCTTCTCTTCTTCCTCGTTCCCTCATCAACATCCATCACCGCTAACATGAACCACGCTCCCGAAAGGGCGACTGAGAAGGGCAAAGACCTTTACACCGTGTTTCCCAAACAAGGTACTGATACTGCTGCAACTATGGAATTCATCAAGTCAGCTGTCAACAATCATGACCTCCACCCCTGGACCGACGTCCGTGAGCAGTTGATATCGTGGACAGTCGAAGCCTCGCCGAGCGAAGTTACTCGGCTGGAGGGGCATGACGGCATTGATCGCGTGACCAAGCTTGAGATTCCAACCCATCATAACACACCGAGGCAAGAGGATACTCTACAAAAATTCACCGTCTACCCTGTTGATGGTCAGAACCTGGATCAGTGCAACGCAACCGGTGCCTCCCTCATCGCCCTCCTCAATGATAAGGTAGAGGAACCTATGATATGGGACGGCACGGTTCAGAGCTGGGCGGCCTTCTTGACCAATGCTCAGGTGGGGCAAGTTGAGGCCATCGATGGCGTTAAAGCTGTGCACCCAGTTTACAGGGGTAGGCGATGCCGTGTGGCTCGAGGACTTCGAAAGCCGTCGAGTTCTCAAAAGGCATCGGGCCCTTCGGAAAGACAAGGTATCATATACGAGACGCAGCAGAACGCTGCTCCTGAGTTGGTCGCCGTCAGTCAGCCGAGGTACAGCGAGTTACCAGATCAGTGTCACGAACTCACGTGATCACGTGTCAACCGGAGGGTCACGTGCGCTAGCGCACCTGACACCATCTACTTGCCCTTGGGATTGTGGCAGACTGGTTTGCTACCTACGTCTTGCATCTAGACTCGACCCCTACTACCAATTGACCTCGATCGACTACCATCCCTCACAGTCAGCAGATCATCTTGCTAACAGTTCGATGTTATGTTGCAGATCGAACAGCTCCGCCGTAATCCTATTGGCCTCACAAGCTGCTCCGCTCCTCGCTACAGGGATCCATTTCAGCTACCCAAATAATCTGCCTCGGCTGCTTCACTACCAACACTTTGGCCGACAGTGTCTCAGCCGGTATCTGAGCGAGCAACTTGTCAACATCCCAGCCAACGCCGATGCGAGGGACGTAAGAACTACGCAGCCCCATCCAAGGACACGCAAGTCAATCGAGTCGGTAACGATTCTTTCTTCCGTAAAGACCATTGCCGTCATTTTCACGCTCAGTACCATAGTCTCCAGTGCATACCCATCAGGGACTGGCGGCGCGACATGCCCACCGCGATCTCAGAGCCAGTCATGACTTCGCATGACCCGGTGCCCTTCATCATTCCACAAGAGGTAAGCACACACTTCCCATACTCAGATCGACTCATCTAACGAATGCATGGTCAGCTTTTAAGCGCAGTACCCAGGATATCTTCGCCTCTCGTTCGTCTTCCATCCGAGTTGCTCCTCAACCTCTTCTCCCACGTCACCGATCCCATAGACCAACTCTGCTTAGCACTCACCTGCAGACGTCTACTCCAGATTTCTTCATCCCTAGTCGTCAAGATTCCCTCCGTTTCGAAGCACAGATATCTCCCCCCGTCGCTCTGCCATAGAATGCTCTTGTTGCTGAGAAGACTGGCCCCTTTAGATGCGCGCGGGCGGCCGAAGCGAACATTAGCGCTCTGTTGCGATTGTTTACTGTACCGGCCTACCAAGAAGAGTTACTGGAAGAAAGATGGCAAGAGATACACCGTCGTGAAGCCGGGAATAGACGCGTGGGAGATTTGGGACAGCAATGTATCGGCGTGGACATCCAGGTATTCGTTTCAATGTCCAGCCTGCTGGCTCAAAGAGAGAATGGTGATACTTGAGCGGGCTGGCAAATTCCAGCAGCCTCTATCGTGAACTATTTCGTTTCTAATCACCAACTACTAGCACCTTGGGGGTTTAGCTTAACAATACGAAATAACATCATTTGAGTCCAAGACCTTGAAATAAGTGAAGTGATTTTGTTGCCCCACCCCCACCATCTAGGTGAGTGGATACGTCATATCCGTACTTTTCCCTGGGATGCTGAGAATATAGGCAGCTAAGCCAGGCTTTCCTCCTTATTCGCCGTACATGTTTGTATGAATCGGTCATCTCAGGGTCCAGTCAAATTCTTCATTCAACGCCCATCCTCGGTCGGTATCTCCCTCTTTTCAGATAAAGGTTTTCAGGTCATAGACAAGCCCCCTCAATCAGAACCTCCCGATTCGGAACCAGAGTCCGAGTCCGTCGCTGTCGCTGTCGTCGTCGAAGCCGAATCATCGCTATCTTCATCATCCGACTCTGAGAATTCCGGGCCTTGCTGCTCAAACTCGTGATCCGATGGATGAAAGAGAGCGACATGGCGATGGCATTTAGAACAGAACCCAACATCTGTGCATGTCTTGCATACGTATGCGAAGCCTCGAACATCCTATTCCATAAGGTTAGCAAATGTTAACGTTGGCAATACGGGATAGGAACTTACCCATTCGCATGCGTCACACCATTGGCTTTGGTAGTTACCTCGCTGCGACTTCACCTCGTGTGCCCCTTCCATATCGTCATGCTTCTCAGGTCCGTCGGATGCATCATCAGACACGACACCGTGGGCTAGGAGAGCCATGGACTCTCTAGGACATGCAGAGAAACGACCAATGTCCAGTGGAGTCCACTTCTCCTCCCCAACGTTGGCCAGAACCTCTCTATCCGCCCCGTTCTCGAGTAAGAGCGTGATCACCTCCTTCTGCTGGGGACTTTCACTTGCATGCTCTTCATCTACTCGAGTGCTCGCCCCCCGGGCAGCCCAGCATAGTGGTGTCCACCCGTCAATGTCTGGAGCGTTAATGGCCGTCTTGTCAGACAAGAGTGACATAATCTTCTCAACAACCTGCTTGTGTCCCGACTGCGCAGCCCAGTGAAGGGCTGTTCGACCCATCTTGTCCGTGGCGTTGATATCTCCACCATTTTCGAGCATGATCTCAAAGTTGCGAATCCCGTTAAGAGCAGCAAGGTGTATTGGCATGCGGCCCATATTGTCCCGCACGTCAACTGTAGCCCCCTTCTGTTCCAGGATGAGATTGATGATGTTTGGTGTCGCCCTCAATGCTGCCACATTGATGGGGAAGCCTAGCAGACCGCCTTGGACAGTTACGTCTGCGCGAGACTCTCTCGGGCGAGTGTGGGGGTTCTCTCCCTCGTCGAGGAGATAGCGAACCATTTCCTCAGGGGATGGAGCATTCACTTCTTCCTCTCGAAGAAGTATTGCCTGCAACGGCGTACCGTTCAAACCATGGCACGACTGATTCACATTGGCGCCCTGCTCAACGAGAAACTTGACCGTCTCCCACTCTCCCTCCCGGCAAGCCTGGCAGAGGGGTGATCCGTCCCATGGCGATCCATGGTTGATGTTAGCCCCTCGTTCAAGTAGAAGCTTCACTCGGGCCAGCCCATCGATGATAGAGACGGCCAGTGAGAGTGGTGTGTCTCGTGAACGAGTCGTCACGGCCTCAATGTTTGCCCCGGCATTGAGGAGACGTCTGAGGTTGTCATTTGTGGTGGTTTCATGATGGATAGCAGCGATACCGTTCTCATCATCCCCCTCGTCAATATCGATTCTGGCCGAGAACTCCAGAAACTCCTGAAGATGTTCTCCGATGGCAGCTGCACGGATAAGGGGAACCCCGCCTGCTTTGTGCTTCAGATTGGCTCCAGCTTCGGCCAACAGACGCACCATTCCACTTCTACGAGATCTCAGGACTGCAAATCTCATGGGGGTCCAGCCTGTCAAGAGTCGAGGCTCGCCATCATATTCCATGTCGATTGAGGCATTGTGTTCCAGTAGCAGTTCCACAGCCTCGGTTAGGCCGCTCTGCACCGAGTAAATCAAGGGCGTTTGACCGGCACACCTGCCAAGGTCTGGATTAGCTCCCTTTTTTAGTAGGAGACGGAGAGTCTCTGGCTGTACGAGGGCGCGCGTGACTGGCGTCTCGCCGAACTGGTCGCTTTGATCTAGGTGAGCGCCCCTTTGCACCAAAAGCTCAACGAGCTCGTAGCGGTCACGGAAAACCGCAGAGGACAGCGGATAGGTCCCGGCATCGTTCGGCAAGTTGGGATCAGCGCCATGGTCCAGTAATGTCCGGATGGCATCTAGCCTGACGTTGTCCTCTATAGATGTTGCTTTGAAATCCTCGACCCGAGCTGGCCAAGAGAAGATGGCAAAGAGCAGGGCTGTCACTCCTTTCTCGTTTTTGGCATTCACATCCAAGTCAGTCTTCAGGAATCGGTCGAGGATCCCCAGCATCTTGTCTCTAGGCGTCCTGTCGAAGATCTGGTGGAGGATAGGCATATCTAGCAGCTCGCTCTTGGGGTTGGCTCCGGCAGCGAGGAGCATGTTGCAGACCTCCAGGTGACCACTGCAAGCAGCATACCGCAAGGGAGTTCCATGAGGGCCACAGATATCGACGTTGGCTCCATTGTCAAGCAAAAGTCGCACACACTTCTCGAGGCCGTCATCCGAGGCCACAACCAATGGCACCCACTGAAAGTCCTCCTCGGGCCTAGGTCCTGGAGGAATACCCATGTTAGGGTCAGCGCCCTTCTTCAGGAGCAGTTCCAGCGTGTTGTAATGCCCGAAAACGGATGCAATATACATGGGTGTAAAGTTGTCATCACTGGAGGCATCAATCTCGGCCTTGCCCTCCTCTAAAAGGATACGAGCGACTTCTGTGTGTCCCTCTTGTGCTGCAAGATGGAGAGGCGTTCGATTGTAACGGCCCCCAGTAAACTTGTGGTTGGCACCATGCTTCACGAGAGCCCGCACAGTCTTTGAATGACCAGCCCGTGATGCTTCGAATAATGGCGAGGCCTTCAGAGTTTCTGTCCATTCAACTTCAGGATCGGGGGGGCATCCGAGCCCAAGGATCTTATCGGCAAACCGGTCAAGGCCTAGCCAGGCCGCCCTGTAAATGAGAAGCGGTGGCCATTCAATGTTACTGGGTGTTTCAGTTTTGGAGATGAGTTGATCCAAAAGATATAGCATCAAGTTCTCGTGGCCAGAGGAGCTTGCGGCTTCGAGCGTCTTCATCAGTTGGTCGGATGACAACGTGTGCTCTCTGGTCATCTGTCGAACGATCCCGACATTGCCCTTGCGAGCTGCTTCGAGCAACCCTCGGAACACGTCTTGTTCATCTTGTGGCTTTACTACTTCGAGAAGCCCAAGGCCAGCAAGAATGGGAAATAGCGTTGCCGGAAGATACATACTCTTCGTGATCTGGTTTGCGAAGGCCCAGTGACCCTGAGCCAGAGTCCGAGCAAGGTCTGGCGACTCGGGTTGCGAGAGTGTTACTGACAAGTCTGGACGCGCGCTCAGAGAGAAGTGATGTGTCCACGCTTGGAGGGCATAGGAGGTTAGATTTGTTCGATCCGCAAAAGTAGGCGTTTCAAAGGTTCTGAGGCTGACCCCCAAGGGCTCATCGAGGAGTTGCTCGATGCTAGTCCTGGCCCTCGAAAGGTATTTCAGACACAGCTCAGCTATGTCAGAATGGGCAGTCTCCTTTATTTCTTCCCACAGATATATTGGCTCTCTGACCGGTGCAGCCCCTTCCCTGGCCATGAAATTTCGCAGACGAGGGTGTCGAAATCTGACTTCATTCTGGTCTACCTCGACAACGCCAACCAACCACTGCTGAATCTTCGAAATTAGGTTCTCTACCTCTGACGGCCTTGGTGCCACGCCGCCTGGATGTTGAGAAGTTTCGAAAGAGAGAACAGTTGCAAGTTCCCAGACGGAGAGCGGTCTGACGGCGTAGAGCAGCCATGAGAACAGCTGGCGAAGGATGCCTTGCTCGGGAAACCTCCTCAGCACCCAATCCAAGACCTCTCCAAGAATCTCGTCGTCTTTGCCTTTACCCTGAGCGAGATCCAGCGGTGCAAAGAGTTTCTGAATGGACATTTCTTCAGGCCATTCAGCATGCGACCTGGCTTGTTCGCGAATAATTTGTCGGACGGAGGGTTCGAGCGTTTCGATCGTCTTCAGCTCTTCGCGGACCTTCGCATCATAGAAGAGGAGGTCAGGTCGGGCCATTGTCAGACCTTCCAAGTCTCTCTCGATATCGTCGTCGGCGTAAGACTCCAATCCCGATGCTGCGAGATCAATCGGCACGCAGAAGGAGCCCGAAAGTTCTTCTGTCAAGGCGCCAGGCCTATGACTTGTCACGACGACTTTCCACGGTGTCTCAACGTTTTGAGACACGTAGATGAAGTTGTCAATGAACTTCTTGCGAGATGCCGGGGTGCATTCGTCAAAGTAGTTGATGACGCATACGACCTCATCGACTTCATCTGAGGATCTGAACCATTCAAAGAACTGGATAAGGTCGGTCTCTGTCCAACCTCGCTCATTTTGCAGTTTCTTGAAGAATAAATCGAGCTGCTCTTCCAGTCTGGGGAATTGGGTGATAATTTGTGCCAGAAATGTCGCGATTAGGTCTCGAATAGAGTCGCACCGGACGTCCCACCGGTCAAAGGAAAAATAAAGCACCAAGCTTCGCCTCGAAATGCCCTGGGCATCTGCATCGAGGGAGTAGAAAGCCTGCTCAGCTACCTCTCGAACACGATGATTTCCATGGATGTAGAGGATCTGAGGCTCTCGATTACTGAGCCAGGCTTGGTACTCGGGGAGGTCCTTGAGGAAGTTGGAGGACTCTCCGGTCTTGAGTGGGTAGACAGGGGAGGCGAGGGCGAGGAGGCTCCGCTCGTAGATGTACTGTTTGTCTTCCAATGCCGGGTCGATATCTGAGGAAGCATTAGCTTTCTGATCAATGTGAAAAGCAAGTTGACGGATGCTTGAGGTTGGATTGAAGAGTTGAAAAGAGAAGAGAAAAATGCGGTAGAGGCTAGTCCTCCGCGATTGAGATCACAACACGTGACGGGGTCGTGACCTCAGGTACAATGATCCAAATTTCCAATGGCACGCGAGCCATTACATCAGGAATTTGAACATACCACTATCAATTTTCTTGATGTAAGTCTTGAGGTCGTAATATTTAGCGTCACTAGGCTCAGGAAGTCGTCTTTCCAGGGGGATGCCCAGGATGGCACTGTAATTATCAAAGGCCTAACCAAGTCAGTAAAGAACTTCCCCCAAGGCCTTGACCGAATCGAGCCTCACAGGATCAATACTCGAGTTTTCGGTTCCTTCAGAGTAAAGGCTGATGACTCTACTGCGTAGAGGGACCTTAGACTCGGCGAACAGGCCGTTGATTTCGATGACAGCATCTGCGAGCCCTGGTATAGATGGTACCAACGGTCGGACTTTGGAACCTTTGTGATTGTAGTTGGTGAATAGAAACCGTGTGAGTCTGTCTTCCATATCGGTCTTGTTGAAGCTGCGATGAGGGCAGCCTAGGAAGACCTACAGCAGATTAGGGCTTTGCTCTGCACTCCAGACAATTCTAACTTGCCATTAATCGAGACATTTCCGAGATGTCCCTCCACGGGTATCCCTCAAGAGCTGCCAAAGCGAGGGCCTGTAGATGTAGTCAGGTTTCCTATCCCATGAGCTTGTATACAACGGCCTCTGGACACTCACATCTTTGGCGATGATGCCTCCAATGTCGTGACAAACAAAAAAGATTCGTCGTTTCTAAGACCAATCAATATCCAAGTCCTAATAGAATTTGAGAGCCACAAACATGTAGTGCGTTCCGACGCCTCGCTTTGAGAGCCTGCAACAGCTTGAGGGCCATCTGACGGATCGACTGGCGAGATTGGCGGGCGCGAAAGAGCTGCGAAGCATCATACTTATAACTGAGGATCCTGCATCTTGATATTATCCTCTTGGTCCAGAAGGGGTCATCTACGCCTCGCTTCCCGGCAAATCTGGGCACCCAGGCTGAGCTCCCTGAGCCAGGACATTCTCCAACATCACCCTCCCAGTCCCCGTAAACTCCAGGGACGACGACATAGCTAAGAACTCCGTCAGCAAGGTTTTACTCGAATAAGCTAGGAAACACACTCGACGGCCTCAGCTCCATCGAAATATACGCGGTGCCCTCCTTCTTCCACATCTTCTGGTTTTTGTTCCCAGACAACATGAAGGGGCTCAGCATCTGGGTCAGGGGTTGAGTCTGGGGGTGGTGCGGTTTTCAAACCGGAATCATCACCAGCTTGTGTAGCCTCTGTCTCTACCTTGTCGTCATGTCGTTGATCTTGTTTGTCGCTAGTGGTTATTTCTTGAACCGGTTTGGCTGGTGGCTCTGGAGAAGGGAGTCGGGACAACTCCGAAGCAGCAGAGGAAGCGGCAGATTCCGAGTCCGAATCTGAGCCAGGCATCGCGTTTGGTGTTGAAGGTCTACGACGACATTCAAACGAAGAAATCCGGCGATTGTGCACTCGAGTGGATGGACAGCATGGACAGTGAGTGACTGATGTGTTGTGCGCTCGGGTAAGGAACCGTGAATAGGCGATCCTCCGAGCCGTGTGATAATCTCAGCGAGGTTGGAACTGAGGGGAAAGGCGCAGCTGAGAGCCAAGATACACTTCGTATGCAGAGTAAGCGCCCATGCCGTAGTGCCGCATGCTCAGCGAGGCCTAGCAAATCATGAAACATTTGGCTATTTTCAACCCTGCAACCTGCCAGGAATATATATATAATGACATGACGTGGACGCAGGGGTTGCATTGAGATTGGGGGCTAAATCCCTAACTGGTGATGTGCAGCCCCTCCTACCGATGGGATGTGGAAGTGGAGGGCCGGGTGATCAAGGGCACAGTCAAGGCAACAGCCAGAAGAGGTATGCAGCCCGGGCGGGGGTACCCTTGCAGGGCTGAAGGCATAAAGAACCATGATACTGGTTCTTTGCTCGGCTAGGAGATATTGACTCCTCAACAAGAACATCATGAGCGACATCGAGACAAAGAGCAACAACGACTACAATAGGGAGAGTGACGACGAGATCGAGCTTCCCGAGGACTCAGACTGGGACGAAGATGAGACCAGCATCAGCATCGGATTGAACAAGAAGGGAGAAAAGGGCAGCGGCTATCGTACCCGAAACGACCCTTCGGCACCTTTCCAAAGAGCGACAGTGACTGAACGTCGAGGCATCATCCAAGTGCGATGCAAGTCTCGAGAGGTCATTCATGGAGGCTTATCCCTCGACTCTGGGGAGAACGCGACTCTTCTCGTCTATGACTTGTACTTGGACACGACTAAAAGATCTCGAAGAATTCTCTCAGCAACGGTCGAGTTCGAGTTCAGCAGCAACGTTCCTGGGGTTCGAGCACCAGAAGTCCAAGCAATTGCCCCCGCTGGCCGAGTTGCACTGCTGTCTTCAACTCAGGAGGAGTCGCTCACTCGCGGGACTGAAGTCAACGCGGGAGTCAGTCAGTTTGCGGATATTGGTGGCACGGTAAAGTGGGAGAAGACGGTCAGCCGTACCACCAGCGATGACGCTCGTGTCACGGGTCACATCTTCAGCGACGACTATGGAAGGGGAGTGGGTGCCAGCTGGGTTCTTCATGAGAACAGTTCCATCAAGTCAGGAACGCCGAGCTTCATGCGCTGCGCGATCCTACTGAACAGAAAGTACGATGAGGAGAACTTTGAGTGCAAGATAACGATCAACGCGGAAGCAGACTGGAAGTCGGAGATGGGCAAGCTGTTTGGATCAACGCCAAAGGACGATCCTATCCTGTTTGATCCGACTCTTCCGCCGACCAACAAGCTACGCAAAGAGTATGATATCGAGAACTTGGGGGCCGTTGATCTGGACGATTTCGTCGACATTGTGTTTGACCGGACCCTGAAGAAGAAGGTCAAGGACGCAGCCTGATAGAGTAATCCATAGCGAAACCAATCAGTTGAAGCGAGCAAGCGCTGATATGCAGTCCCTCCACGCACTGAAGCGGAGTTTGTATCAACCCATGTCTACAGGGCTGAGGCATCCATGCCAGCTGACCTCGAGATCCCTGTACAAACGGACCACTGTTGGGTGAGAAAATGCCTCTCTGTGAACGAGGGGGAGAGGTTGCATTGGGGGCCAAGAACGAGGCTGGGGAGGTTCGTTGATGGAGAAATCAGTGCTATTCCTGAGATGCAGTCGCGTCAAGTCCGTCATTCGATCAATTGACTCTTCTCCGTTCTTTTAGTGACCCGTTATACATCAAGAGGCCCTCAGACCAAGTCACCATGAGTCCCGCAGCTGATGACGATGATCACTTTGACGATCTTGGACCTGCAGAGTCCGACACGGAGCAGGCAGAGTCCAAGGCGGGGGACGATTCAAGTGAAGATGACTCTGAGAGTGATGACGAGGATCACCACCGAAAAGTCTCAGTAAAGGATCTCCTGGATGATGTTCTCAAAAAGATCAAGAACGGGAAACTCGACCTTACAAACAAGGAAGAGTACGCCAACTTCACGAACGGCGATGGAGAGCTTCTTGCAGCTGGTACTGGAGACCAGCGCGTGCCAACGGCACTACACATAATGGCCACGATGGACAAAAAGGAGCTTCCAAAGCTCGACAGCAAGATGCAGCCACTCATCGAGTTCCTAGCAACTCGTCGAGATTACCTCAAGATCCAAGACCGATCAGGCCACACGTCATTATCCCTGGCCATCGAAGCAAAGAAGGAAAAGATGGTTCAGTGGATGTGTGATGCTCATCCAGACATCAGTTCCATCCTCTCCATCCCGAGCAACGACTGGATGAATTGCCTTCACGTCGGCGTTGACAAGAGGGTCAAGTTCCTCGATCTTCTCGTAGACAGGGCAGATCCCCTCACGCTCGCAGCTCAGGACGCCAATGGGAACACGCCGCTTCACATCGCGGTCGAGTACAAGAAGTGCAGACGGGAACAGCTTACCATCATTGAGCGCATCGTCAACAAGAGCGACCAGGCGATTCTTGAGGGTCCTCCCAATGGCGACTTTAACAAGGAGGGCATGTCGCCTTATCTTCATCACAAAGAGACAAAACGGAAAGCTCGTGAAAGGGAGAAGAGGAAGGCTAGAGAAGAGGGCGAGCGCGAAAAGGGCAGCAGTCGCCGTCAAAATCCTGGCAATGCGGATGAGCCGAGCAGAGAAACGAGGGCAGATCAGAGAGGCAGCATGGCTTCTTCAGCCTCACGGGTCCATGGAGATCCCGGAGTTCCCGACGGACGACTCAATCAGCAGCTGGATTCCCGTACCAAGTACGGAGGCCGACCAGTCCCGAGCTTGTCTGGGTTAAACTCGCCTATCATCACTACAGCACCGAGCCTTCCACTACCTGAAGAGAAGAAGAAGCCGTCTCGCTCGACGGAAAGCGAGAAAAAGGAGGGCGCTGACAGTAGCCACAAGTCTTCTTCCAAGGTAGACGAAGCGACTGTGAAAGCTGTGGAGCGTTTCTTGAAGCTACATTACTTGCGCTCTCGGAATTATGGAGTAGCCATGGAAATCCTATACGGACGCAACACGACCTCAGGTCAGTATTTGGTTCATAGATGAACTGTATCCGAACAAAACTAACATCTCCCAGAGCAAGAGCTGTATTTTGACCTATCTGGGGACGTCAACAGTGGAACTATCACCCAAGCAGGTCTCGAGAACCTTTTATCAAAGCTCAAGTTTGAGGATATTCTCCAATACGTCGCCATACCCAAGCTCAGCGTGCAAGTAAACCGAACCGGCGAGCGAGCCAGTAGTCGACGATCAGCCAAGCCAGACGGAGCCGGGAGAAGAGACCTGTGTTATGTTTTTGATCGTTTACGCAAGAAGGGGGTCAGGACGATTCTCAAGGTTTTCATTGACGACTCATCCATGCCGGCTCACAGTGATGAGGCTATTGAGGATGCACTCAAGACTATGGACGTTGAAGTTTGGGATTGGAACAAGACCGACTTGTGTACCGAGGTGATTTACAAGGTTGCCCCTAAAGCACGAGAGGTACATCTCTATTGGAGTGGGAACAATGCTGTGCTCAGAGGATGGAGTGAAGAGGGAGGTTTAAAGAAGTTGCGCAATCTGAAGACGGTGCATCTTCACATTCAACAGGTGTGTCTCCTCTATTTGATGTTCCGTCAAGATCTATCTAACTTGACCAGGGCCTCGAATCAAGCTCTCGAACACAACAAAACGTCAAAGAGTTTCTCGATCGTATGAAGCGACTCATGCCCGACGTCGACGTCTCCAAAGACGGACCAGTCGTCCGTCGTGGAATAGCTGATGTCAACGCCACCAGAGCTGAAGACCAAACCGAGCACTCCAACAAGCATGAATGGATTCAGTGCATGAAAGAGTTCCGCAGACTTCTTTTCGACGCTGAAAGGTACTACGATCGTGGAAAGATTGAAGAGAGCATGGAAGAGCCCATCAAGATTGCTCTGATTGATGACGGCGTGGATATCAAAGATCTCGAATACTCGTTTATCGGTGGACGGACGTTTTGCAAGCGTGACCCTGAGCACAACCTGAACGATCCGTATTATGTGTCTAGCACTGGACATGGAACTATTATGGCAAAGCAGATTCATCTGTTGTGCCCTCGAGCGCAGTTTTACGTACTGAGGCTAGAAGATCACCCTTCGGATGAATCAGCACGGCAGATCACAGCCAAGAGCGCAGCACAGGTATGTACAGAATCGTACTCCCCTGCTCGATGCGAAACTAACCCTGCCATTATAGGCTATCCTTGCAGCCGTGAGAAAAAAGGTACACATCATCTCCATGTCCTGGACCATCGACCCTCCCGAAGACGAAGAGGAAAGGCGAGCTCTCGAAGCCGCCATCACCAAAGCGGCCAGTGCCGACATCCTCATGTTCTGCTCAGCCTCAGATCAGGGAGCCAAGCACGTTGCCACTTACCCGTCCAAGGCGACGCCCAAGATCTTCACTATCGGCGCAGCCACGGCTTCGGGGACCGTTGACAGTTGGGTTGGCAACATCAACAACATCAGCTTTACTTTCCCCGGTACCAAAGTTGAGCTCGACGGTGGTCCTACCGACAATTCTGTTAAAGAAGTGACAGGATCCTCAGTGGCTACAGCCTTGGCAGCTGGTTTAGCTGCTTTGATTCTCTACTGCGTTCAAGTGCGAATCCTCATCGCCACAGATCCAGTAGAGAAGCAAAAGGCCCGCAGAGACTTTCAATCTCTCCAGAAGCATGAGAGCATGATGAGGGCGTTCAAGGATATTGGAACGACGGAGGAGAGTAACCACAAGTTCATCGCAGTGTGGGAGGTGTTTGGGAAGAGGGTGGAGGAGAAGGATAGGGTTGACCAGGAGGATTGGATCAACTTGATTGCCAAGGTTGGAACGACGCTTTGCATGAAGGTTTAACAGTGTCAAGTTGATAATCTACCCCTATTCTTACAAGCTCGTCGCTCCTACGCCTTGAGCATCCTCTTGGGAAGCCACATGCCATCATATTCCAGTGTCCTCAAGTGGCTTCGATACTGCCTGCTCAAAAAGTCGGCCTTGCTCTGCGCCGCAAAGGCAAAATCATCCTCAGACAGGTCCATATCCACCCTCTCCAGGTCTACTATCATGATCTTGTCCTTGCCGTCCTCGGTCACTAGGTGCAAGTTGTCTAGCTTCGAGTCGTCGTGCGAAACGCCTAGGTCGGTGAGACTCGTCGTAGCCTTATACAGCAGCTGGTAAAAGTCCTTCTCGTCAAGCACCGCACCCTCCGGGCTTACGACGCAGGCTCCGCCAATGTCGGAAAGAATCATGACCCGGGTGTCGTTGTACGCGATGGCGCCATAGAACCTAGGAACCGTGATGCCTTGGATGGGACGCAGTTTCGCGTAGGCTACCTTCTCCTGGTCAAACTCTTCATCCCAGCCTTCTTTCTGCTTCTTGAAGACGATCTTCTCGGGTAGGCACCATTCGGGAAACCGGCCCCGTACCCAGGAGGTAAATGTTCTAGGGGCAAGCGAAAGTAAGAACTGAATCGCTCGTTCTAGAAACGTCCTCTGTATCCGCATGCGTAACACGTGGAGGTGCACATGGTCGGAAGGGGTACCCGTTGCTGTGATGATGCGGCTACCAAATCGAAAGCGCTTTTGGATGGAATCAGTATTCGCACTATGGAGTGAAGTGGGCACCATCGCTTACGATGGTTTCTGTCGGCGCTTGCCAGCGCGTTGGGTAGTCCGACATGGCTAGAGCTGAATAGGTAGTTACCGTAGGATATACAGTATAACCAGCGCGAAGACTACCCCATACCAATGGGGTATTGTCGATGTGACGGGAGTTGTCCGTACCAAAAGGGGATCACGTGGCTACAGGGGCCGTTAACGCGGCGGCTATACCTGCCTACCTTACCCCTGTAGTTCCTGGACGGGCGCTTAGTTAGGTAGGTGCCTGTAGATCCGGCTCCGATGGCCGCCGTGGCTCCACCCCAAAACTGGACATCAACGGCATGACAGCGAACTTCGGTAATCAGCTTGTATGTCAGTCGCCCCGGTCCTGTTGGTCGAGCAGCTAACTTGGGAGTGGCTGGATTTATCATCTGAACAGATATTTATCAGGTGGACCGACCTTTATCCCATTCTTCTATTGATCAATCCTCATCCCATCTCAAACCTTCACCCCATCAAACATTCTCCAAACCCGCACTAAATCTGTGCCATCATCATGATCACCACCCACGGCCGAAGCCCTCCTTCTCCAGCATCCTACCAACGCGGTGCAACACGCTCTCCTATACTACGTCGGACAAAGTGTGGGCTAGCGCATACAATGTCATCAAAAACACCCAAGTCCCACACCGTCGTCAGAGACGGCATCACCCACGCCAACTGTGACGATGCTTTCCTCCCCCCGCTCGCGGATGATGCTCTATGGATGAGGCAGCCCGCGATGCCCCCGAACAACCGCCACTGGAGGGTCACGAAACAGGGGGCTTCGTCCCAGATCTAGGACACAGATGACATCCCGTGCAACATGGCGTTCCCTCACAAAGACGATATCCCATTCCCGTATGGCACACTGCTACACAACAAGGCGCAAACTTCTTCTCTCTTGACACCCGAGCGTAACAGGTAGGCTCAATGGAAACCACATGGCGTGTGGTAAGTGGACGAAAGCATCACGTCTCGCATCAGGTTCTACTAAATATGTACCTTATGCCCCAAACTTCCACCACTCTGAATAACATCTTTTTAATCAACCCTCAGTCTCTTTCTCTTGATCCTTGTTTTGGTTTTACCTTCATTTCTTATTAGCAATGGTATCCAATGGCAAGACTTGTGTACTCGCTCCTCCCACAGTCCCAATTTCAGAGCCCATGGAGATGCACTCAACCCTGTGCGCTGTGTGCAAGAAGGCCATAGCATCAAGCAAACAGAACGGTTTTATCCCTCACCACCAAAGCGGTTTCGATTTGGAAATCGCCGCTGATCGTGGATGTTATATATGCGGAACGATCCGGCTCAGCCAGACATGGCGTTTGGATCTGTCACTTTGCCGCTCAGCCACGTTCGAAAGCCAGTTCAGTCTACGTAGCCCTAAACATCACAGTATTCGGGATGGTCTACTCGTCGGGACACGGGCTCGGGGATACTGTTGGACATTTGAACTGTGGAGGGAACCAGGTATTGCAACGTCCCCTCCCCTTATGTATTCCCCTACTGATCTTTAGACATTGTTCAGCCTTACGTACCTGCTAGTTCAATCGACGACCCTGCTCTCGCCGAGCTCGCATCAACATGGCTCAAGACCTGCAGTGACACGCATGAGGACTGCCAAATACTCGACCCGGCGTATCGGCCAACCAGATTAATCCACGTTCTTGATACTAACCACCTCAGACTCGTCTTGACAGCCGCAGAGCCTTCTGGTTCGGGACCATACGTCGCTTTTTCTCACTGCTGGGGAAAAGTCGCCGCAATGAAGCTCTTGTGCGGCAATCTTGCCCAACTTTGCGCTAAGCTTGATCTTCAGCAGCTTCCTAATACCTACCAGGAAGCCGTCCATCTATGTCTCCGGATGGGGTTTCATTATATATGGATAGATTCGCTATGTATTATCCAGGACTGCGACGAGGATTGGGCTCGGGAAGCCAAGGATATGAAGCTCGTCTACGAACACGCAGCCTTTAATTTATGCTCTGCCACAGCATCTGATAGCACCGGCAGAAGCTTTGCTGCCAGAAATCCACAGCTTTTACGACCCGAGACTATTACTATTCAAGGCGAAAACTTTCAACTAGTCCACCATAATCTATTCAATGAGGATATCATCTACTGCCCCTTGCGCTCTCGCGCCTGGGTATACCAGGAATGGTACCTTTCGAAACGCTCCCTTATTCTTGGCAGGCACCAACTTTGGTGGCATTGCCGGGAACAATTGGCCTGCGAGATACGGCCAACCGGGGCACCCAAGGTCCCAGGCGGGACATGGTGGGAAGAAGCCCGAACGTTGAAGGAAGCCACTACGCCAACAGGCTCGGACGACCTGAATGAGTGGAACGGACGTATCCAGGGGTATGCAAGGACGAACTTGACCAGAGAAACCGACCGTCTAGTAGCCTTCTCCGGTATCGTACAATCTTTCGGCCAGTCGCGTGGGATTATTCATGAGTACGTGGCCGGTCTCTGGCGTTGTCATCTGCCTGCAGCGCTATGCTGGGGTACTATTACGCATGCACAACGATCAGCTGTCTACGCCGGGCCGTCTTGGAGCTGGACCTCACTTGCGGGGGGCTTTCATATTTTTATGTACTCCAACTTACTCCGGGAACCATGCTATGCCTCGGTCGAACGAATCTCGCCATTCTGCAACAAGGGCATGGACGGATTTTCAGTGGGCGGCGTCATCAACATCAGTGGCTATCTTTTCGAGATCAACTATGTATATGGCACTGACAATCCACCTGAGGACAGCTTCTGGGTTGCAGAAGATCCTCATCTGGAAGTACAGCTGTTCTTAGACGAGCACGCTGAGGACGACGAAATCATATCGCATCTGAGCGAGCCAGACCTCGGAGACTTTGATCATTGGGTGAGGAACGAAGCCGTTAGGAAGGTGATGCACCCGAAAGACGCGCAGGGACAATTTTTCTTCCTACTGCTCCTCGATCGAGGAGGCGTCCCCTACTTCCGGTTCAGGGGGCTGGCTCTGTATCAGCCTTCGGAACAGCGGACCTTCTACCGGGTGGGCTATATGAACTGGAGAAGACTTCCTCAAGGAATTTCTCCTGATCAGCTTTCGGCTCAGTACTCGAGGCGTACGATACTCATTCTGTAGCACCAAGTCACAGTACACGGGATAAGGAATGAGAATCATTCATTAGGTGGTATTATTGACTCATGGATCGACTGAATGAATGTCTATCACCGCCATGGGCCTACTTCTGGCCTGTATCAAGGGTCGCACTATTCCCTCACACTAACGGCCCTTTCCCGGCCACCGCAAGATTCCCAGTATTCATCGACTTTCGCCGGGTCGCGAGCCTTCATATCACTCTTAGTGATGTGACTATATTCCCCATGGCCCATTTTAGCATCTGCCCATTTGATAGTAAAGGTAATGGTTGTGTTGCTTGTGACTTTATGCCCGGTTATTTTTATGGGTCTGTACTCTTCACTTGTGCTGAGGGTGTTGGTGTTCCCTGATTTACAACCAGCTAGTATATTAGAAGTGCTGGTCAGCACCAGGATCTATTTCTCGCGGCGAGGTAGGGTAAACGAATACTCGTCAAGATAGAAACCAGATGGATAGAAATGAGCGGCTTGGAGGGTAATACCGTGAGATGTAGACATATTAAATGCCTAAGTAGAGTTATATCTTAATAATTGGGTGTATGTCTTGATGGCTTGGTATGTGTCTTGATGGTTTACCTTATCGAGTATAATGCGAGACGCTGCAGTTTTATATATCTGGGATGCTATACCTCACGGCAGGTAGTTGATTATAAGTGAACCACACTACAATTTTAGAGGTAGTAAATGGGCTTAATATTGTGCCGAGGCTGTGATAAAGAGACTGGAAACTACAAAACGAAACAGTGATTGGAAGTCGGATTGATATAGTCAGCAAATCCACGCGTACTCAACCAAACCCTGCCCAACTAAGAGCTTTAGGGCACAGAACTGACCTGATACTACTTGATAGGCCCCGAGTCACTAACAGAGGAAAAGCATCATGCTGAAAATGATGGACAGCACCGGGCCCAACGACTGCGACATGGAGGTGATCAACGACCTAGGTGTGTTTAATAATTAATTAAGCCCTTACTTTTCTAATCAGAATGTCAATGAAGAATTCTTGAAAGGAATCAAAGCCAAGATAACAGCCTGGGTATAAAAGTCGGCTCGATCAACCACACCATCCGTCAGAATCCCAACCGAGCCCTTCTTGTTCTTGGAGTTTGTCTGTCCAAAAATCTGGTCGTCTGCATGTCCAAGCTCAACGCCCTGCCTCAACAGCTCACACGTCTTCTCTGGGAGAAAGTACCCTGCAGTTCGAGCTCTTCCCAGCTTTCCGTCCCTTCCAATGACGACGATCCATGCAAAGTTGAAGATTGAACCGTCACGAGGCTCGACTCCTCCTTCGATTCCAACCCAAAAGTCGGAGTTTGGTAGTTCTTTTTGAGCGTTTCGTGCCCTGTTTGTCGCTCCCCGGAGGGTTTCTTCGTCTGAAAATGGTTGCTCGGCGACATTGGAGGGAACGCTGATGCCCTGAAAGTCGTAAGAGTCGGGTAGTAGTTGGGCAAAGCCTTGGCGAGTTGCTTTTGTTTTGGGGATGCTATTGGAAGCAATCACCACGATTTTCTGAGGAGCAGTCATGTTTGCTGAGTAGAGGAAGTTGAAGTCTTAACCCTAAGAGAACTGAGATATGGTTGTAGTATATGTAGGAATAGATAATGATACAGATTGAGCGGATGACTCACCACACCGAGTGGTGCGGGATTTTCATCGTGCTTTGCATTCTCCACTTAGCAGTCGTACAATCACATCAATGAGGCGCTCTAAGAGTAAGTCACAACACCACACAGGATAACAACATGAGTCAAAGAGACACCGGTTGATAACTAGATGCCTATGTTTAGCATTGATTCACTGTACCATGACCCTTGGCTCTAGTAAGAGCTTATGAATCTAGAAGCTTTTTTTTATAATCTATACACTTCTGGTTACCACACATAAATAGTAACAAGGTTATCTTGACTAGAGTGGAAACTATTCAGACGTGGTTTCTGAAGACCTCGTGTATCCTCATATCCCCACACTCAAGATCCCAGGACCTTGGCCCAATCCTGCTTCTTCAGCCAATCCGCCACGGTTCCCAACTCAGGAGGCGAATTCAGCTATATCACGTTAGAAATTATCAACCAAAACAAGGCAGCAATTGTCAACTCACATCCTTTGGGTGAATAATATCAGCATCATTCCTACCCTCAAGCCCATACTCGTTGGCAAACGCCCAGTTCTCCATCATCTCAGGCTGCAAATCAGGCGGACAATCAAACCCCCACTGACCCATAGGAAGCTGAACAGGCTTGGCTTTATAACCAGTCACTTCGTTGAAGATATCCACGACCTCACGCAGTGTAAGCCACTCCCGCCATCCCATGACGTTCTTTCCTGGTGCCTCGTTAATAAGAGACTTGACGATCGGTCCAGTGTCCTCGTCTTGCGCGATGAAGGGGAATTTGGCGTCGGGGTCCAAGTTTGACACGAATTCAATACTTCCATCTTCCTTCTATGTGGTATTAGCGACACGTTCTTTCGTGCACGAAAGCTGCCAGAATTATTGACCTTGATCGGCTGAGACATTGGATGGTCCGTGAAGTTGCTCAAGAAGAAGCCGCCCTTGAAAATGCTCGTCTTGGACCAAAGATCCGGATACTTCTCCTTGGCATAGTCTTCCGCGTCGGCCTTGGATTCATAATGGTAGATGTGGGCGTATTTGCCGCCAGTCAGTTTCGCCACGTGTGGAAGCGATGAAATGACCAGACGGCTCAGGGTTGGGAGTTTAGCAGCTACATCAATGGCATTGTTGAGCTGCTGCGTCTCCCGCTCCTTGGCCTGTTCGTTGAGCGATTTCCCGGGGTGTGGGTTTGGTTTCTTGGTCAACTCATCATAAATAGCCCAGAAGTCGCTGACGAGGAAGATGGCATTGGCATCTTCAAAGGCCGGGACTAGAGAAGCCGGATCATCTAGGTCGGCTTGGACGACCTCGACTCCACGGTCTTGAAGAGCTTCTGCTTTAGGGCTTGACGAGTTGCGGGTGATGCCTCGAACTCGCCAATTGAGGTCATTGAGAAAGGTGTCTACCACGGAGCCTCCCTGCCCTCCTGTGGCTCCGATGACGACGATGAGGTTCTGGGCAGTCATGGTTGGTTGTTGGTTATTGGTTGGATAGTGTTGGTGTTGGTGTTGGTGGTGTAAGTGGAAGCGTGTTCAGAGCTGGCTGATAATGTCCAAACTTTGGTCATTTCCAAACTTTATATACCTCTTAGAAACAATTATTCAACTCATGATTTCTAATACCGTCCCATGATTGTCAAGTAATCACAACGTTAACGGAGCAATATCATGCCAAGCCGAGTCCAGCACGGCCCCACTAAAGTCCGCTCCGGGGCCGCTCTCTTACATCCCCCTTCCGCTCCATCCCGCTCTCACTCAGCCGTTGCCTTCTTCACCTCAAACATCCGCAGCCTTGTTGAAAATCTTTCCGCTTTATCCCTCCTTGTTCATTCTTGAAGCTAGTATCACCAGCGGAACGGAGCGGACTGGCTCCTCATTCGATAATGACACCCTCCAAGGCCCGTCACGCGTGTGAAGCATGCCGGTAAGTGTCCGCTCAGACTCCCGCTTGGCCCGACCGCAAAGCGGCATAGCTTTCCGTCAAGACAAATATGAGTACACGAGTAAATCCGCTGATACCCTCTTCTAGACGTCTCAAAAGAAGGTGCAGCAAGGATCTGCCCTCGTGCTCACTCGTGTGTTCCACACCAGCATCTTACACCGTAGACCCGGCCACCCAAGACTGATTGATGCCTAACATAGTGTATTCGCCTTGGCAAGATCTGCGACTATTCCGGTCCAACCTCGACCAGAGTTACAGACGCTGCAGGTCTAACCCCCATGTTCGAGGGTCCTAGCCCCTCGTTCCCGTCATCCTTCTTCCTGGATGCACACCACTTTACTCCCTTGTCCAGCAACGCTTTGACAAGGGGTCCTACATCTCGCTTACGGCTGATTAGTTCGGAGCACGCTACCATCTCTGACCGATCAGCTCTACACCATGACTATTTTTCTACCATACATCAGTGGCTTCCCATGATCAGCGAGAAGCGACTACTCGACACACAGCTTTCCTTAGCGGATGCCAGTCACGATCTTCTCCTGCTTTGCATGAAACTCTGCACCATTCCTTTAGACAACTATCCACCCTCCCAACATCCATTGTATTCCTTGACAAAGTCTCTATCCTCCGCCGCCGAAAATGCAGGCCTGGCCTCCCTTCGGCTCATCCAGTCACTTGTTCTTCTTTCCATCTATGAACTATCCCATGCAATCCATCCAGCTGCGTATCTCACCATCGGCCGTGCAGCCAGGTTGGCCATTCTGATGGGATGGCATGATAGAGATGCTCAACAGCTATTCAAGCCAGCCGATACATGGAGTCTAAGGGAGGAGCAGCGCAGAACATGGTGGTCCATTTTCATCCTCGACAGGTAAGTCACTATACCGACCTCTCTTACAAGTGAAGTTTCCAGAGTGTAGCTGATGCTCCTCGCCAGGGTAATCAACACAGAAACAACCGGATTCCCATTTGCCACGCCAGAGCCAAGTCCCGATGAACTCTTACCAGTAAATGACGAAGACTGGGGCAGAGGAAAATCAACCCCCAGTCAATCCCTATACACGGCATCCTTCAGCTCCTACTCGCCTCTCGGCTGCTTCGCCAGGACATGTCAAGCGGCCCACATGCTCGGCAAGGTTATCAACAATAGAGATTGCAAGAAGAGATCCTCGCAAGAGGCCGCAGATCTCCTCACCGAGTCCCAGAGCCTTCATCAAGCACTGGCCGCCTTGAAACTCTCCATCGAACAGACTGCGGGCTATGAATTTGGAAAAGAGGAGTATCCCTTGTGGAGTGCCATCGCCATCTGTGTCTCAGCTCAGGCCCTCTTGTATAGTTCGTACGGGTGCCCTGATGCCCCGGGTACCAAGAGTCGAGCACGTCTGGCCCTGGACACGGAAATGCAAGGTCTCAGCGTAGAAGGGCTGCGGGTGTTGGCCTCCTCCACAGGTCCTAGACTGGCCCAAATTCCAACTCAGTGCCCATTCATGGCAAGGTGCTTCTATGCTTCCGCTGCTGCCTGCGCGTGGTTCATACGTGAAGATCATGAGCCAGAAATGCTGGACGCGTTGAGACAGATGGCGAGCGGCCTGAAGGGGCTGTCGCGTTGGGGCATTGCAGGTTCGTGTTTTGATAAACCCTTTCATTGCAACACTGACAAAGTCAAATAGGCGAATATCTTGCCTTGCTTGAACAGGGTGGAACCTTGAAGCTTATCGACGCTGAGCCTATCACGGCTGATTCCCTCTCTTCATAACTTCGGATAGGGGGTTAGGCAATTAGCCACTTGGGTACCTGTGGAGTATATATACTACTTATAGAGGGGCAAAAACTGGGATAATTAAAGGGCTATTTGAGTTTTAGCCCTTTTCTATTTGCCTTTCAATTATGCTTCCTTACTAGACTAGTGATATACATGACGTTCTTCTCTTTCATCCCAACCGGGAGCCTTTCAGTCCGCAACGTCACACGCTAGACAGTGAATAGCCTCACTTTGAGACGCTCTCATCATCAATCAGCAACCTCGGTTCCGTGGTCTAGTTGGTTATGGCATCTCGTTAACACCGAGAAGGTCCCCGGTTCGATCCCGGGCGGAACCACTCTTTTTGCCCTTTTTGAGATCTTCATTGTTCCCCTTTTCCTTCATTTTTTATTCTGACGCTCTCCCTTGCTCAACATTCTGCGGATTAGTACCAAGTTATGACTACTATGGCGTTGTTCAGGTCGTACGTAGGCGGGGGCATATTTGACCTCGCAACCATACAGCTTGGCTTGGTACTATCTGAAAGCTGGAAAAAGCTTGTCTTTTGATATAAGTCATTCTTACTATTGGAGTATTCATCTGTCCTCTACCCCCCTTTGTAGATATCAGTAGTCTAAAGTGTGCGTTGTAAAGCCGCAGCACCGACACCCATCTATATACCTGTATCGCTACGTAATATCTAGACCATAACGAGAACTTCCTCTTGGCAGTACCGACGTAGATATCCTATGTCCCGTCGTCCTCCCTTTCCCTCACGTCATCAACACAGTCCTGCCAACTAATCCACTTCATGTATACACACTCAATGATGGCGATGATGACCATCCCGACCCCGAGACCAACCCATAAACCATCGAGCTTCATATCCGGGCTTCCAAGCTCAAGCCATATAGCAAACGGTACAGCAGCCAGGTAATTGACGGCCAGCACAACCCACGCGGCGACAGACTGCTTTGCCAGGCCCCTCAGCACACCGTTGGTTCCGCAGATCACAGAGTCAATGATCTGGAACACGGCAACGGCGAGCATTGATCGAATGGCGAGATCTCTCACACCAGCGTCCTCCGAGAAGAGATCTGCCAAAGGTCGCCGCAGGGTGAACAAAAAGACGCCATCGAAAATACCCACACCCAAGAAGACGATGGCATATAGAACTGCAGCTCGACGTGCTTCCTTCAACGCTCCCGCACCGATAAGATGACCGAACCGCGTGGTAACAGCAACACTGATCGAAAATGGGATATGCCATGTAACTATGGAGAGCGTGTTGAGTACGGTTTGGGCGGCGAGATGACGGGTTCCGATGTACGAGGTGCTGATCATGAGGATCTCAAAAGCAAGCCACTCGGCGGCATTAACAGCTGTGCTTGCAACAGACAGACGAACCATTGGACCCCATTCTCCGATGGAAAAGGCAGCTCGTGCATCCCAGCCGCCCCAGCAGCGGTGGGACTTCTTTCCAAAGATGACAATGTACAGCAGCAGCAGCGCAGGTCTGAGGTTATTCGCAAGGGCCTGTCCGAAAGCAGCTCCGTCGAGACCCATGTCTAGCTTTACGGCGAAGAACCAACTGAGAAAGGCATTGACAGGCGCGCAGATGATGAGCACAATCATACCTGGACCAAAATCGCCCTGAGCCTGTAGAAATCTCTTGCCGGCCTCGAAAAAAGCATATCCGGGTAGTCCAACAAGACTGACGCGCAAGAAAGAGGCAGCCTTGAGAGCGAGGGTTCGCTGAGGTACGAGCAATGGAAGAATCCAGTGCGAACACAGCCAGAAAGTGGCGACAGGGACCATGACGACCGTCATGAGGATGACCATACGTTGGATGTGCAGTCCTACGCCCGTGAGACGACCGGAGCCATAGGCCTGGGCGCAGAGAGTGTCGAGAGCGGTTGCCATACCCTCAAAGATGGTGAAACCGACGATGTTCATGGTGGTCAAACCCAGGGAAGAGGCTGCGAGATCCTCGGCGCTCAAATGGCCGGCCACGACTGTCGTGATGACGGTGAACGAGTACTGAAGGAGGTAGGTCGCAATCAGAGGGAGTGAGTACTGGCAGAGGAGCTTTGCTTCGGACCAGATGCTGTGAATCTCGGTTAGGGATTTGGTTTGATCCAATTGAGGTGTCTCGGGTGCGCGAGGGAGGAGAGGAGAAGTTTCATCGTGCAAGACGCCATTATGAGGACTCTCCTCGCGCCGAGGATCGCGTGCGGGCATCGTCGTTGGTGTTGAGCTCGCCTCAATTGACAGATGATGCTTCTCCAGCCCCGCAGCAGCTCCAGGCCCACTCTCCAAGGGCGAATTGAGTGAAGGATGTTGTGAAGCAGAAGGAAAGAGAATGACGCGAAGAACCGAGTTCGGAGTTGAAAATCTGTGGGCCCGGCAAACTAACATGGGAGCCACAGTGTAATTGTACTCCCCACCACCCCCGGGAAGTTAGCGCCTGAAGTCGTTCAACTTGCTGATGAATAGCAGGAACTTTTACGAGGCCTATATCGCAGCTATTTTCGCATACATAGTGCCAATTGAACTACTGCTAGACCCAATCGGCCTTGAACTCTACTCTCGTATAACAATTGTCCGTTTTCAGTCAATGATTGGCCCCCAATCATACCCTAGCAACTCTGCACCAGCCTCATGCGTTGCCCCTCAAGCCTCACCGTTTCAACCGACGCTTCTGCTTTTCAACCCAAGGAAGGTGGGAGGCAGCCACCAAGAGCCAAACACCTTGCGACACGTGACGCACCCAAGGTCGCAGAATGCGCTAGGTGCCTAGGTACGGGACTCTCGCGACTTCACACGAAGACTCTCCAATGATGCAACTCCTCCTGGAGTTAAGCTGGTTAAGCCGGGAGGCCTTTTCATAGCCGGCTCCTGTCTCTTTTTTTTGAGGATTTGTTCCCCTTTTGAGTATCATCTCTACCGGTCCGACCGTTACATCCACCATCGGGTGAAACCCACCCGTCAGCCCAGGGCAATGGGTCGAAAGCGAGACAAGGTCAAGTCCTGGTTCGGAGGCGGCACGACGCTCAAACCTCTAGACGCAACGGAGTATGGCTCGGGATCTTCATTATCGGCATCTCAGTCTGCCCACAGCCCCGTCACTGCTACTGTTCAACCAACAAAGACGGAATATGAGCATAGTTCTCGGCCCTTATCTCACCCGCCCTCACCGTATGCGCCACCTGCACCCAGTGAGCACATTTCTCGGCCAGGCAATCGAATAACGCCTACACATCAATTGCCCAGCATCGGTACGACCCGGCCTTCCACACACCAGACGAAGAAGGCGCTGTGGGTGAAGGCTTTTGAGACACTTCCAGACGAGACGAGGATTGCTTTGCTTCGTAACACTGGAACTGTTCAGCCACCTGAGCAAATACAGGAGCAGATCCAACAGCTGGCTCTTGAGAAGCAGCGACAAGCGGAAGCCAAGACCTGGAAGTTCAGATTCAACGGTCGACATGTCATTCTTCGGGATGTGGCCGGCAAGATTATCGTTTGGCTAGACAAGATGAAGGGGATTGGAGATGTGGCAGTCAGCTTTGATCCGGTTCATGGTGCCCTCCCTTGGGCAGCTGTTCGCTTCGTCTTGCAGGTAAAGGCTCAATGGGACTGCCAAAGCCGCTGGCTGACATTCGGTGCGACAGGCTGCTACTGCGGACAGTCAACAACACGGCCAGCTTCTTGTCGGCATGGAGCAGGTGACATACCTCCTGCTACGCTGTACGGTGTACGAGACCATGTACACCAAGGCGGATGCCTTGGCTTCTGATCAGTCTGCACAGAATTTCGAGACAGCTCTAATCCAGCTTTACGCTAGCATACTGTCCTTCATGGCCCTATACATTCGATTAATCTCCAAAAGCACCACACGCCGAGCCATGCACGCGCTGTTCAACGTGGATGAGCTTGGTCAGTATATGGGAAACCTACAAACTCTGGAATCGAGAGTCGAGGTTGAGTTTTCCATTTTCGAGAGGGTATACCAGCGACAGCTTCACCACAACCTCGCCGGGAGGTATGGAGAACTCCAGGGTGTTCTCACCTCTCAACTGCTTCGCCTTGGCGCAGATGTCAAGAATCTCTGGACCCGCCAAGACAAGGAAAAGAACGCCGAGATCCTTCAATGGCTTTCTAACATACCTCACCTGAGCGACCACGACGCTGCTAGAGCTGGTCGTGTTCATGGGACAGGCGAGTGGTTGCTACGGCACCAAGTTTACAATGACTGGTGGAATACGAGTGCCTCTATGGTTCTCTGGTTGCACGGGATACGTAAGTCCTCAGGTTGCGTCGTGTCCTTGCAAAACGCTGACCTTTCATACAGCAGGGTGTGGTAAGACCAAGCTCAGTTCCAAGGTCATCGATGGCCTCATGGATCTTGGGAGTTCCAATCTTGATAGCGAGGGCCTGGCATACTTTTATTGCGATCGAAATCAAGAGGACCATCAGCAGCCTACACGCGTGCTCCAAAGCCTCGTCCGCCAGCTGGCCACCAAAACCACAAAGGAGCTCATCATGTCGTTTGTTGTCGACTTGTATGATGAGCGCAAATCGACTGGGTTTGCCATGAGCCAGCTCACAGTGCAAGAGTGTAGGGACCTGGCCGTCAAGATGCTCAGTCGATATTCGCAGACCACCATCGTTATCGATGGTTTGGATGAGTGTAACAAGGAGACTAGGTACATACTGATGGATGCTCTAGAGGAGTTTCTGAATAGCTCTTCACACCCTGTCAAGATTTTCATTGCAAGCCGCAACGATACGGATTTGAAAGCTCGGTACGAGAGCGGACAACACCTTGAGATCCAGGCCACAGACAATCAGCAAGACATCGAGCAGTTCATTGAGGATAAGCTTGACAAGAGCCCACAATTTCGGTCCAAAATATCTAGCCAGACGCAGACTAAGATTGTTTCAACATTCAAAAAGAAAAGCCAAGCAATGTGAGATCGGGTTACCAAGAGCACTCGGGGTACATGGCTAATGTCAGGATCAGGTTCCAGTGGGCTGCACTGCATATCGACGATCTTCTCAAATTACGACGAGACCAAGATGTGCTTCAGTATCTTGATGACCTACCCGAGGGCCTGAAGAACGCATATGACAAGATATATCACGACATCAAGTCCAGGAAAGGGAGTTGGGGGCAGGTTGCCGATAGAGCGTTCCAGTGGCTCATGGGTTCTTACAGACCTCTGAGGCCTGATGAGCTCGTAGCTGCTGCCTGCCAGGATCCAAATACGACCACGGTTTTCGAAGTCGATATAGACATTGACTTTGTGCTTGACGCCTGTCACAACCTCATCACAGTCGTCGAAACGGATGCGTTCGACGACGGGAGCGGCTCGGTGCGACACGCCAAGATCTGTCGCTTCGCCCATTTATCAGTCCAAGAGTATTTCGAAACCCACCACTGGTCAAAACAACAAGTCAACAGAGCTATAGCTTCTGTATGTCTTGCCATCTTGTTGGAGTCTGCGGCCAACAATCGCCTCGACTCGTCCCGTGCCTCACAAGAATCACAACCCGACAACGTCGAACGGGAGCTTCCATTTGGTCCTGGCCCTCTCATCAACTACGCACAAGGGTGGTTTGTCCATGTTCGTGTTGCGGACGCTGGAGATGTCAAGTTGTACTACAACGACACGCACTTTTACGACTTGGTTGACACTTTTTCCGCTGATCACGCCGAAGACTGGATACGGCGCTTCAAACCTTTCTCATTTATCATCCCATTGGAAAACAAATCTATTGACTTGCATATGGTATTACGCGATATCCGGCATGACCCTTTGGCGATGTTTGCTGCTCTGGGCCTGGCTGGGTATTTAAAGACCATTTTCGAGGAAGATGCAGCGCTTTTTGGACGCCTGATGGAGGAAACAGAAGGAATGTTGACCGTGGGCGTCAAGTACGGCCACTATGACCTCTGCAAGCTCATTCTTGATGCCGGGGCCAAGGTACATGTCAACACTATAGGTACCCGTCAACGGAGCTCACCTATTCAGATTGCAGCATACGACGGGAGGTCAGACCTTGTGGGCCTCCTGTTGGCTAATGGGGCGGATGTCAATTGCCACCGGGGACTATTCGACAGTCCTTTACTGGCTGCAGCATCGGGTCAAGGATCTAGTGAGACCGCTGCGCTTCTGCTCGACGCCGGGGCTGATATCAACATATGCTCCCTCAAGTACGGTTCTGCGCTGCAGTGTGCGGCTTACATGGAGCATCAAGACATGTTGAAGCTATTGATCAGCCGTGGTGCTGACCCGAACCTCGAGGGTGGCTTCTGGGGCGTACCAATCATTGCGGCAGTTCTGGGGAAATCCTCTGTCCTGGAAATACTTCTCAAGGCGGGAGCAGATGTGAACAGGGTTGCCGGGTTCTACGGCACGGCGTTGCAAATGGCAGTCTACTATCGTTTCTCGACCATGATAAATCTTCTCCTTGATCAAGGAGCGGATCCCAACATCAGAGGAGGTTACTTTGGAAGCGCGTTGGAGGCGGCGAGCTGGCTTGGGGAATCGCTGGGACACCCGATGATGAAGACGCTTCTCGATCACGGAGCCACGGTCTACCCTTCCGGCGACTACGGGCCGCACCTTTACAAATTCTTGACCGAGATTGACAGTCCCGAGGATCGGAAGAAGAGAGGGGATTATAGTCCATTGGAGCCTTGGAAGAGTCTCTCACCAAGATTTACCGATCATGTCCACAAGGGACTTCAGCAGATGAATACCAATTACTCTCGCAGTCAGTGGCATGAGCTACTGTCAGAGACCAGAGGCCGTGTTGCAGGACTGCCACCAAAGGGGGACTCGGGGTTTAAACCTCCACCAATTGAGTAAATACAAGCCGTTGGAGGCAATATTGGACACAGATTGTTCTTTTTGAAGCGTTAAAGATTTCAGGAGTATATCCCGACAGGTATACAAGCCGTACTCATTTGGCAACTCGTCCAGCCTGTTGAAGTTATTTCGTACTTTACAGCCATTCTACTCTATTAATTGAAGCCGCGAAGATGTACCAAGTACGCCGGTTCTCGTTGTTCAAGCTCAACGTCACGTCAAATTCACGGCTCACAGTCGAATTCATCAGGATGTTTACAGGGTCAAATTCATCGAATTGGCGCTATCACAAGGGAGTTATCTAAGCAAAAGATCTACACATTTCGGCTTCCCTACTCCAACATGGCCTCAATCACACTCTCGGAATCCTTATGCCAAATACCAGTAACCTTCAGTCCTGCATCCGCCAACAGCTTGCGCCACTGGCTCTCCGTTCGCTCCCGGTTCACGAGCATGCCCATCATGGTCCAGTCGAGACTCGTCTGCTGCCAAGGCGCTCCCACATCTCGCAGCACAGCCTCATTGATGAGAAGTCGGGAATAGCCCTTGGTCATGGCATCTCGAAGGTGAGACAGGATAACAGCGCACTCGGCATCGGGCCAGTCGTGGAGGATGAGGCGCATAAAGTATGCGCGGGCACCACGATATTCAGCGGGCTGAGGTTTGAAGAAGTCGTGTGCCACGGCTTGAATGTTTTCGGGAAGGTTTCCGGTTGTCTTGGCATCTTCGATAACCTCTGGGAGATCTTCAAGCACCAACTGGCCGGCTGGGACATTGTCCTTGGCGTTCAGGCCGAGCAACTCATGGCCAACACCACCGCCGATGTCAACCAACAGCGGACCGGATTGCTCAGCAGACTTGTCATCAGCAGCAAGACGCTCCTCAAAAGGGTAAAAATCAACCCAACGAGGCCTAGCCTTGGCATAGCCAGTCATGAAACCATTAAAGGCCTTGCCGAGACGGGCGTTCTCCTTCAAAATGCTGAAGAAAGGCTTCTCTGTTCTAAGGCCATACTGAACGGGACCGTCGCTAGCATCCTTAGGGACTTGATAGTTTGTCTTGGCCAAGAACTCGGGAAGTCCCTGGAAGGTAGGAATCATGCCCTCGAAGCTGTAGATGAGACCGCCTTCCATGGTTGGGTCTCGAGTGGACATGGAGAATGGTGTGGCGACGTATTGATCCATGCCGACCTCCTTGACAATGCCATTGGCAGCCAGGTGCTTCAGAATTCGTGCTGTAATTCGTGTTAATAAAAAGTAACAACGTTGGGGTAGCAGATGAACATACCAACGAGTACAGGGTCGGCAGTCGTGCCAGCCGCCAACTGCTCACTGCTCTGAGGCTCTTCACCAAGCTTCTTGAAAAGCCCCAGCTCAAAACCAGTTCTGAAGGCGGCTGTCCGAGTTGGCTCACCCCAGCCAACCCTCGCCAGTTGCTCTCCAGGGTTCTCGAGCTCTTGGATGAGAGCGGCGGCTGCGGCTATAACCTGTTGCCTCGCACCCTCATCCCCAGTCTCTGTAAAGACCTTGCCGTTGGAGGCGACTGCATCGATAAGTGCAGCAGCCATGTTGTAGAAGTGGACTCGAGGACAAAAACAAGTGTGAAGTCAAAAGGGTAGAGTAGATTTCGCTTATAGACAAAGTAGTTTCATTTCAAGTCGTTGATCCACGAGGACTATTTATGCCAACAACTCCAAATCAGCCTTGGGGGCTGGATAGTCCGACATGCCGCATCAAGTTGCGATTAGCGCTCTTGGGATAGATGCTTGACTCTCCAGTAAGCAGTCCTTGTCAACTTGGGGTCAGAAGCTAAGCGCTAGGGCTTACTGTTGAGCTGGCCATCGCGTCATTTTCCAGCGAGAATGAAATGGGGGCTGCATTGCATGCCGTTGCTAACAGCTTTCTTTCTCATGAAGGCCGAAGGAGCCGTGGTGTGGTCCTACGGACAAACTGTAATCCTATGGTCAGCATTCCAACGTTTCATCACAGAGCTCTATGATCCAAAGGATGCCCATTGCAGCTTGATAGTCTGAAGAACTGCATATATTGCTCGAATGGATTACCTCTTTAGAACACAATTCAGCCTTGTTTCGATCCTACGACAATACAAGCCTGTTCAGCCGATATCCCTGTCCCAGCACTGTCGCAACCAGACCGGGGCCGAGCACTATTCGAAGAGGCTCATATCAAAGCTCGCAACTTTATTAGCACGACGTTTAGTTCCTCTTAATATCTAAAGTCCGAGCTAGCCAATCATATATAAGAGTCTGTTGGATAGTCATGGGGCCGATGCCACTAACTGTTCTACACAGCCTCATCCTCTATGGTTTCTAGACTGAGAGTCTTATCGTTGGGGTCTTTTAAGTTCATGAAGCACGTCCCCTTGATCCATCTAGAAGCAATGACAATCCTTAAAAGGTTCCTTGAGGTAATGCGTCTATCCATCGGTGTAGACTAACCAATTCTCAAATCAAGTGCTGCTGCGTCTCACACCCGTTCCGGCCGTCATGAGAAGAGAGAAACCCAGAGTTTTGAAATAATTCGAAGAAATAATAACACTCGCGAGATTTAAAAAGTCATCATCCGCATACATTTTCTCAATCAACGTTAGTACTTCTACAAGAGCCCTAATATCTCTGTAAACAACCGCCCCAGAGCGAGGATAGTAGTATCTCCCTGACCTGCCACATCTTCTCAAGTGAAGCTTGGGCTTTCAACCCAAACATCTTACTAAAGTCCGTCATGGTTGAAAGGATGTGCTCGTCGGACTCGCACACACTTCCAGGTGGCGGAACCTCGCCCTGGCAGCTACGCATGCCTTCGGGAAGGCATGGAAGGTGTTGTCCAAGTTATCGAGAGTTGGATCTCCGCTGTAGATTCTTTAGCGTTAACGCACCTTGGAGTGAGCCGGGGAGCAGGAGTACGAACAAGGAATGATAATACTCGTGTACGTTCCGAACGCCATCGAGCAGGACCTTGCGATTTGATCACACGATACCTAATGCTGATTGATATTTTTCACTGACACGTGGCCGTGCACAACAGAAAAGGCCACACTTGATAACACATACCTAATATTCAGTAACCAAATCCCATCGACGGTTGGTGACCCTGGGACGTATCACCTTTGATCACCTCTTTTAGTGTCCTATATCACCCCTATTGCCAATCTTCTGCTCCTTTTCATCATCTTCACAATGTTCATGTCTCCGAGCCTGCCAAAATTTGTAATGATGCTTCCTTTTACGGGTTTATGAAGTGCCACATATCTCACAACGTCCATGACCACGGTCTAGTTCGACAGCAGGTCAGTATAGTCAAGAGGAACTTCCATTTCCGCACACTGGATATTGGGGGGTAGTTTAAAACTGCAACGGGACCATCCGAGGCCATGTGTATTCATGGTAGTCCACGGGAGTAGGACCGTCGTCGCAGCGGCGAGGCTGGCCATGGTCAGACAGAGGATGGATCGCATCGCTGGGGTCGGTTTGGGAGTTTGTTTCCCATGGCGTCTAAGAGGGATGAGAGGGGACCTTTCAGCATGGCCTTTGATGTGTTGGCCCTTGTTTATTAGGGCTCCACGAGACGTCTTGCGAAATAGACTTGCTTGGACTACATACGTGTTGCCAGAGATGTCGTTTCGGGGAGCTGACAAGAGAGGTTTCCCAGCGTTACTTGGCAATTGGTTATTCCGATGACGAATTCCGCTGAGAGTCTCGTTTTTTTGCACTTATCCGTGGTCCATTACATTTTGTATCTTGGCGGTTTAATTGAGCCTGGGGTTATAGTGTTACGGGAGGTGGTTTTTACAGTAATGATTGAGCTTCACGATAACACAAGTAACTCACGGGTAAGTCAGTGAGCGAAGATACCCTCTCCTCTAGATCGAGATGACATGTTATCCAGTCGAAGATCCAATTGGTGATGAGACATGACATGGTCTTTGCTATGCGACTGGTGAACCTCTTGTCTCTAGCAACTAAGATTTCTCCGGAAGTGGAAATAGCTTCAGACAGTGTCTTGGGTTGGGTAACTCGGTACCTGACGTCGTTGCCCGTTAAATTCCATCGTCTTGTTGAGAATGTGTTGTTGTGCTGGCCTCTGCTTACTCTCTGAAACGATATCTGTTGTTACCCGCAGTGCCAGCTCATCACACATTGTGCGTTGTTTGCGTGTTACTAGGACAACATGAAGGATACGGACGGAGCACAATGCAGTTAAACGGAAACAAACATGGAGGAAAAATAAGCAGGGGCTTCACCAAGCGATGGCCTGAATTGGCGCCCAATGTGATGGCTCTGCAACAACACACAACCTCATCTCATTCCAATTGATGAGCTTTGTCGCTGATAAACAACCCAAAGCTTACTTACCCTGGACCAGACAGCGTATCACGGTCGTATTCCAAGCCAACTCTTAGCGCTTGTCTCGCTCCAGTCTCCCTTGTCTTTGGTCTCGGTTTCTCCCTTGTCGTGGCTTGTAAAAATAAAATCAAAAAAATCGGGGCCTGATCCTAGTCCACCGTCATCCAACTTTGGAGATGATGGAGCCGTCATCAGCGCCAACTTTTCTTGCTTGTTGCCCGGACCATCTCACTCTCTCCACTTGGCACGGGAAGGGAGAAGTTACTACGTAGTAGAACTGGAGAAAAGCACTTTACCTGCAGCAGAGGCTTCCCATCCCGTCTCTGGACTATGGATGACAGCATCATCCTTTTCCAATCTTGACTCTTTTCTCTTCTCCTTTTTTTCTTCCATGCCTTGCTTCTCCTGTGTGAGATTGAGCCACAGTTAAAAACTATTGCCAATAGGCTTCCTGTCGTCTTCAGGGTCTCGACTAGCCTGGAACTTGGCAGCCCAGTTGTTTGAACCTGGAGGGAGGCCTGTGCTGACGAAGCCTTCCGTCACGGCGGACTCGTTGAAGACCCCGGCCCCTTTTGATCGCTGAGTTAGCGGCTAGATATCGAGGCCGGCCCCCGGAAAAGGCGCTGGAACGGCCCCTGTCTGTCACAGTCCAGCTGGGCTCTGCTCTTTAGCGCACGAGCTATCAAGTCAGACCAACCGCGTATCCTGTCCTGTTCAGCTCTGCTCGACGATACCTCGTGTCCAAGTATCCGCTGCTCATGGCCCTGGCCCATTGGCTATTCCTAACAGGGGCAAGAGCGCCTGGGATGTGATGGCGTGGCGTCACCAGACAGCTCGTGGCTGAGGCGGTTCCGCTTGAGGTCCGGTTGGGCAGGTGAGGGTCGAGGCCTGGTCGCGCCTGCCGTTCCCTGCTCGTGTTCTGTTCTCTGGTTGGCCGACACGAGGAAGGTACTTTGAATCCTCGTACTGCTGTTCCCTCCCGTCCCCCATCTCCCATCCCATGCCATTTCTCCCGCTCCAAGGCCATGCCATGCACCCACCTCACCTGCAGCCTGCAGGCGCAGGAGGTCGAGCCCCCCCGAACCCGAATGGTGAGGCGAAGAAAAGAGAGATTGGATTGACTGGAAGGACCTGAAGTTGATCGGGGACAGGGTCGTGGTTACTTGTACTGGTTGGTCCCCTTTCCTTCCACCTACCGTACCTAATATTCACGAAACACCAAGAAAAATCTTGTCGAGATTGGCATTTCCTTCTTTCTTTCTTTGCTTCGACATCATCGCATCATCCCAAACTCCACCCGTCCATTGCGATCCGCGTCCGATACGATACGACACTGTTGGACCTGGGTGCCCCATCCATCTCTTGCGACCCTCGCAACAGGCTTGCGGAGAAAGCAGCAAAACGGGGACCGCGGCCGCCCAGAGCTACGTATTCGTACACAGACAGACAGACAGACAGGCGTCACTCCAGCTCCAGTCCGTCCGTAACAAGCCATCGGAACGGGAGGGAGCTCCTCTTTCACTCTCCTCATCTCGTACCGTACCGCTCGCTGCGCGCTAGAGTCAACCCAGCCACAGCATTTCTGCCCCATCGTCCATCGAAACCCCCCGGTCGTGGAACGTGGACCCCGTGGAACGTGGCTCACGCTGTTTCAAGCCGCAGTTCCTCGTCTCGTCTCCCGTCCTGAGGAAGAGACGAAGAGGGTGAGGGTGTTTGTTGTACCTACCATCATACCCTTTCACACTCGGACCTCTTTCGCCTCTTTCTCCC
The DNA here is from genome assembly GCA_013186415.1 of Fusarium sp. NRRL 66088. NCBI lineage: Eukaryota > Fungi > Ascomycota > Sordariomycetes > Hypocreales > Nectriaceae > Fusarium > Fusarium sp. NRRL 66088. The sequence goes on from JABCKD010000441.1 coordinate 109,747, forward strand.
TCGTCTGGTCTGTCTGTTTGCCGTTCGACTCGCTCGTTGTCGTCAAACCGTGTCGGGTCCGGAGGATCCGCCTTTTCCATCCCATCCTCCATTCCCGCTGGGCTGGGTTACTATCAATTCCCTCCCCCTCTCCCCACGGAACCTGCCTGACCCTGACGCTCTGTCCTCCAACGTTCGTTGACCTGTCTCATCTCGACTGGTCACGTCACGTCAGGTCACGCACGTCGCTGTCCGGGCCGGCAGCGCAGCGCAGCGCAGCACAGCACAGCACACGACAGATTCGACTGACACTCTCCACCGTGCCCGTTCGCCATGGACTCGTATGTTTGCTCCTCGCCTTGAATTCTTGACTCAGGGCGCCACCACCACTTCTCTTTCCCTCTGTCACACCTTCTGTTACGCACAAACTCTATCCTCTGCATCGCCGAACCTTGCTCGCACACCCAAACTCACTCACGCTCACGTCTGTTCTGCTCTAGATTTATTCCAATGTCTGCCGCCGCCGCTGGCTGGGGCCAGCCTCTTGCGACAACATCACCAGCGTCTCGGCGATCATTAGGCCATTTCCGATCACTTTCATCGATTGCGTCTGCCCCTAGTCACAAGCCTCGAACTCCCTCAACAATCACTCCCGATCACACACCCGTAAAATCTTCCTCTTCAACACATCTACCGATCGGTTCTCCTGCACCTATCGACCTCGGCGATGAGATGAGCACCCTGCCTGATCCACGAAGCCGTGGTATGAGCCCGGCCGATGACGGCAGTATCTCGATCCCTAACCATCATCCCGACCTCAATGACGAAGTCGCCACCCTCAGCACAAAACTCATCAACGCCATCAATCACCAGACAATACTCGATGACTCTCTATCGGCCGCTCGCCATGAGCTCGACACGGCCCGGGATCGAATTCGCATTCTCGAGGCCCAGAATGCCTCGCAGCGAGAAATGCTGGCTGGCGACGTTTGGATACGAAAGCATACCGTTGAGGCTGAAAAGAAGGTTTGGCAAGCCAAAATAGCCGAGGAGCGCCAGAAGCGTCTTGATACGGAAAAGGACAAGAAGAAGATTGAGCAGGAACTCGAAAACCTTACTGCTGCCCTGTTCGAAGAGGCCAACAAGATGGTGATTGCGGCCAAGGAGGAGGCCAAGGCGGATCACGAGGTGCTGCAACGCAAGAATGACCAGCTGAAAGCTCAGTTGGCTGATTCCGAAAGTCTGCTCAAGTCACAGCAGGAGCAGCTCTCTGAACTCAAGCACGTCATGGAGCACATGGTTTCTGAACGCGACGACCAGACCAACCCTACCGCTCCATCTTCGCCCGGCTTTGCCAAATCCGATTCTCTCGAAGATCAGCGACCATCCGCCAATGAGCCCTCCCCTTCGCCGTGGGTTCCTGCTGCCGAGCCCTCACACCCAACGAGCTTTACCCATCTGGTCCAACCTGTCCTGCGAACGGATCTGGCTTCATACGATGATTTTGTGAGCCTCGCTCGAGTCTCTCGTAACCGTGCTGGAAGCCGTGTCTCGTCAGGCTCCATGGGTGCCCTCACTGCGTTGTCCTCGTTTGGTCTTGGTGGTTCAACTTCAAGTGCTCACCCCTCCAACGCTTCTACCACATCTCTGAACACAACGGGTCAGGCTGTTGGTAGCGCCCCTCAGTCACCGAACACGCCCGCCTCGACCATCAGTGCTGCCTCGAACGCTTCAGCTGCTCCTCTGCCCAGCTTGAAAGAGACAAAGTTCTATAAGCGGGTTTTGGCAGAAGACATTGAGCCTACCCTTCGTCTTGATATGGCTCCGGGTCTATCTTGGCTTGCTCGTCGAACTGTCATCAACTCGATTGCTGAGGGGTCTCTGGTCGTGGAACCTGTCCCAACCAGCGGATCTTTTATTGCTCTGACGAAGCCCCAATTCTACCCGTGCTCTCTCTGCGGCGACTCTCGAAAGGAACCGATTTACTTGCGTACTCACCGATTCCGAACAAGCGAGACCGATTCTGCGCAGAGACACCCTCTGTGCAAGTACTGCCTCAACCGCGTACGCTCTACGTGCGACTTTCTTGGATTTCTACGCATGGTCAAGGACGGTCACTGGCGAGCCGACGACGAGAATCACGAGAAGGCTGCCTGGGAGGAGAGTGTACGACTACGGGAGCAGATGTTCTGGTCTCGAATTGGAGGTGGTGTTATTCCCAGCATCCAGGCACCGCTGTCGGTTGACCTGGAGAAGAGCCCGCGGACTAGTCGTGAAGAGAGTGTGGTGTCCGATCATCTCTCGGTCCCCGGCTTTCAAACTCCACCAATGATGAACATTGACCGAACGCGGAACGACAAGGTCAACGGCCCGATTCAAGAGCCCCATACTCCGCCTTTGCAGACGGATGGAGCTAGGAGCGTACGAAGCTCCATACAGTCACTGGATGTCAAGAGCAGCTCTGGTTCGGAAGACACGAAGCGACTGTCGATCACGATCCCACCTGCGGATCAATAAACAAGACAAAACAAAACAAAACAGAAACAGCCTTTTCAAGACCCGCATGGGGTTGACGACGGCGTCACCCCCTGCCTGATACGGGTCTTGTGTATTATTTTTGTATACTACCTATTTTGGGTTACAGGATTGCATGCATTGTTTGGTTTATGGGAATGAGTTTGGATTGCGCATGTTGGGCGCAACGATGCTCGATCAGCTGTTTTGACACGGATACAGCAACTCAGAAGACGAAGGATGGGATATTTCAACATACATTGGATGAATAGGTTATGGGAATTGACTTACTGCCTGGGGGACTTGGATGAAGGGACCGATCGATCGCTATGGGAGTCCTCGCTGGTCTACAGCTTTTGGCGTTTTACGGGGAGAGACAGAGAAGACGGGGATATGCGCATCATTCGTTTCGGGAGGCGCAAACTGGGTTGGGAAATGGGTTTCTTGGGACGACATACTTTACTTGTCCTCTGCTTTTGGTCCAGAGCATCATGATTGGATTGGATTGGATTGGATTGGCTTGCCACACGCAAGAGAGAGAGAGAGAGAGAGAGAGAGAGAGAGAGAGAGCACACGTGCACAAGGGTTTGCTTGCCTACATTTATTAGATCACCATCACGCAAGGCCGTCAACTATGTTATTGACGCTGCCACTAGTTGTAGTAGTAATACACATGATACCAACTGCATAAACTTGCTCGCCATACATTCTGCTTGCTGCGATGCATCATGGTTGACTTGAACATAACTTCACGTCGTCATGTGGATTGTGGGTATGGGCTTTGTATTGCTTCAGAGGTTCGAGTTTTAGTGTAGTTCCATATTTACAAGTCACTGGCATCACACAACAACACGACATGAACGACATGAAAAATGTATATTAGTGATGGAATTTGTGTCGCAAACATTGCACGCATGCCACGATATGCCCCTAGACACATGTCAACAAAAGAGAATACGCCGTAGCCCGACGTCCTGGTGTGTATAGCCTCATCCTCCCCTCCGTTTTATGGGTGTAATGTTTTTTATGGCTTTTCTTCCTCCAAAATCAGCCAGAATACTGGCCAACTATCCCCCCTATCTTCTCTAGTAGTGTAAGATCACCAGGGAATTTCCCACCCTCTCCATAAGTCGTCAATGATAATGAGTACATGATGTTACAAGGCTTGCGGGAAGGTTCGTAGAAGAGGCTGAGCCAGGAGAGTAGGTAGGGCCGTTTGCAAGCTGGGCTTCGTAAACATGGAAATCAATGGTCTCGCAAAGAGAACTCAACTGTCCAATAGTTTACAGCTCATCCTTGACGGTGGCATCCTGGTTCTCGCTGGCAGGCTTGGCCTTGGCCTCCTCGGCCTCCTTCTCGCCATCCTTGCTAGCTGCAACATCCTCAGGAGCAGCAGCGACTTCCTCAACCTTCTCCTTGCCCTTGAGAGTCTCGCTGTTCACACCCTCAACATCAGGGTGAGGGGGAGCGACACCAGCGTCAATGTCGGCAGGCCAGCCACCCTCGGGCTCCTGAACCTCCTGACCGTTCTCGTCAACGACTCGGATCTTGGTCTCGTACTTGGTCTTGAACTCAACCTTGCCCTCCAGAGCCTTGACCTGCTCAGGGTCAAGGAGGTTGCCGTCCTGGTCACGGTACTCAACCTTCTCCTCCTTAGCCACCACGCGGTGCTCGACCGCGGGCTCAGGGGCACCGGAAATGACGGCCTCCTCTTGCTTGTTAACGACAGGAGCCTCCTGCTTGACGGGGTCGACCTTCTTGGTAGCCTGTGTGGTGGGAACCACGGAGGAGCTGACAGAAGGAACCTGGCTGTACTTATCGTACTGAAATTGCATGTTAGCCAAAAAGACCATATCAACTGATTGGGCACAAAACACTTACGCTATCATAGAAGGTGTTGCAGTCAAAGTCCCAGGTCTTGAAGAGCTTCACGCGCTTGCACTCAGCCTTGGTCCAGGGACTACCATAGGCCAGAGGAGCGTACAGGGAGAAGACAGCGGCAGACAGGACAAGGAAAGAAACGGTGGCGATGCGGTTGATGGCGTTGCTCTCGCGGACACCAATGCCAGGGACACGGGCAGTGATGAAGTCAAAGACTTGGCAGAGGGCAATGATGGCAAAGTAGAGAGCAGGGAAGTAGTGGTGAAGGAACAGTTGACGCTTCATCAGGTAGAAGGGGAAGTAGTGCAGAGCCCAGCCGAGGACTGAAGTACCAATCTCGTAGTCGAATCGCTTGAAGGTAGGGCTGGCGTAGTCGTTGCAGCTGCGCTGCCATCGGAGAACAGCAATACCCTTGAAGACGACCCAGATGGCAATGGCAACGCTGGAAGACCACCAGATGATGGGGTTTCCGAGGAGGTAGACCTGAGTGTGTTGGCGACCCCAGAAGTTGATACCTCGGCGAAGGATGGGCCAAGACTCAGGACGAGAGTCCCAGGCGTGAGAGTCAGTGAGGCCAGCGTTGGTCCTCCACATAACCTTGTGAAGCTCCCAGAACTTGCCAAAGAAGCCAGGTCGTCGGTAGTTCACCTTCTCAACATCGCCCTCCAGCTGAGGGTGAGCGTTGCTCTCGATGTACCACAAGCTATTAGGGAGAGTACCGCCACGAGCGCAAGTAACCTCCTGTTGCTCGGAAGCCCAATCAGGGAGCTTGACCTTGTGAGAGAAGAGAACACAGCCAGTCATGACATGGACGAGACGGAACTTGGTCTCAATGGTGCGGAGGCGAGTCTTGGCGAGAGAACCCTTGGTCTTCTTCTTGACAATCTCAACACGGAAGAAATCGTTGGCATCGCCGTCGAAACCCTCGTAACCGTAGGCCGAGACCTCGTTCTGCCAGTCGGCCTCAGTGATCGGGGGACGGACATCGTGGGAGTGCAGACGGCGGTGGGTAGGGCGGTGGTAAAGTCGGAGAACAGCGCCATCCTTGATGTACTGGGGCTCGGGAAGAGCATCCCAGGCATAGGTACCGTTGATAGGCTGGCCATCCACGCCGAGGGGCTGAGTCTGGTTCTCCAGGAGCCAGATGTTGTTGTCGTCCTTGTGAGGGTACAGAGTGATCTGCTGCTGCTTGCTGCCGGTGGGGTACATCAGAGGGTGAGAGTGAAGATAACCGCCCTGGGTGTTAACGTGACGGATGGTGACACGGCTGCCCATGATGACATCGGCGGGGACATCCTTCATGCGCTTGTTGTTGAGGGTAGCCTGGAACTCGGAGCTCATGAAACCATCACCATCACCGGGATTCTTGAGGGCGACGAAGTGGATGGCAAACATGGCCATGTAGAAGGTCAGGGGGACGACGATCAGAGAAAAGACACGGGCCATGAAGTGCTTGGTCCAAAGACGCTAGAGGAAGTCAGTAAGCTGTTCAACAACCAACAGGAGTGTAGTTTCCGTACCATAGAGACGTTCTTGGTGTCACCGAGCAGAACCCAGAGCTGAACCAGAGTGAGGGCTCCAACCCAAGCTATGGTGAACAAGCCGACCCACTTGATGCTAGCAGTGAGACCCAGACCAAGACCAGTGTTGATGAGCCAGAACCACCAGCTGAGTTGGAAGGCCTTATCAGGTCCAAGCTCGTGCTGGTTGGTGAAGCATGTGAAGGAAAGAACAGTGAAAGCGGTAGCGGCAACAAGAGGCGAATCGAGGAGGATCAGACGGGCCTGGGTCAGAAGACCGTTCTCTGTGAAGAGTTAGTTTAAGACTATGCGAGTCTTGTATCTGCGAGAAGACGAACCAAAGATGATGAGACCGGAGCCCATGGCAGCCGTCATGGTACGGCAGCCAACAGCCTTGAGAGTCAGGAACATGCAGGGAATCAGAAGAATACCGCAGATGGCGGGGAACATGCGCATGGCGACATATGGCACGCCGGGCTCAATGTAGTCCTTGCCAATCTCCTTGAAATCAAAGCTTCCATCGAAGCCAGCGAGCCAGCCGGTGAGGGCGATGAGCATCTTGGCCAGGGGAGGGTGCACGTCCATGAAGAACTTGCCCTTGATATACTTGGTAGCAAATCCGCCGAAGCTGTGTTTGTGAAACGAAACGATTAGTGGGCTGGCTCAACTAGGGGATGGATGGCTGGAGCTCGGGATGAAGCTCAACCAAAGCTCCCAAAAGCGAGAAAGACTCACTGGACCTCATCAAAGACAACACTAGTGGGTTGGTAGATCCTGTAGACACGGACAACGGTGGCCACGACCATGAGGCCGAGGACAATCCAGTAATCGGAGACGGGGAGGAGGAAGACATCGTTGTCCTCAACACCATCCGACTTGTACGAGGTCTCCTTCTTGGCCTTGCCGTTGGTGTTCTTCTTGGGCTTGCTAGCCACGGCAGCAGGCTTCTGGACCTGCTGTTCCTTCGGCTGCGGTACCGGAGAAGGTTGTCGTTTCTCGGCGACAGGCTGTTCAGCCTTGACCGGTGGTCTGGGACTCTTGCCCCGGGAACGAGCCATGGCGGTCAAGTATCGATGTTCAGTTCGAATCGACTCGATCGCAGTAGGCTTCTAGAAGCTATGCCTGAAGCGCAGACACTCGATTCGGGGACAATGGTTCGGATTGTTTTAGGTGTTAAGTTAAAAAAGAAAAAGACGTTGGTAGTGGAAACGAGAGCGAGAAGGGAAAGCCGGCCGGGGGGTGGGAGATGACTTAAAGACACCTCATCGAATGGGCCGGAGAGGATAAGATAAAAAAATAAGAAGAAAAAAAGAAAAGACCCAAAGATTCAATCGCAAGCTGTCCGGGGTAAAGTAGGATGGACAGCAGGCGAATGCGCGATAGGCCTGGGACGTCGTTGGGTGATGCGAGGTTGAAGAAGGGGAAAAGGAAGGAAGAAAAGAAGTCAAGGAGGACACGAAGCTTCAGGGGATGAACAATGATTAGCACATGCGTGCGGGTGGGTGGGCTGAAACTGGTGATGGATGCTGGTTGCAGCAGCAGGCGCGTGTCACTGGGCTGGGCCTTGCTCCTCCTGCTCCTTCCTTCCTCTCTCTCTTTCAAAAAATTGTAGCTACAGTGGCCTTTTCGGCTCCAGCCCCAGCTCCTCTCGCTGCCGTTCCCGTCAGCTCGAGTAACCTCTCCACTAGTACCTCACGCCCGGTGGGGGACTCCCTACACGCACAGCGAATCAACCCCTGACCCTGGCCACGAAAATCCCCTGGAATCCCCGTAGCGCTCGCCTCCACCTGGAAGCGGACTGGACCTGAGCTGCAGAAGGGGAACATTCGCCCTATAAAAAGAGTCCATTGGCGCTAGTGAGGCACAGCTAACACTCGGCCGACCTCAGCTCATGCTCGAGAATGCCTACAAAGGTGTTGCTGTCATTGAGGTGAGGAGGAATGCCTGCCATCTATGTAAGTACAGTATGGAGATAGTGAAGCTCAAAAGCTAAGCTCAAAGGTGTCAATTACCATTCCTGTCTAAGCCTGAGCCCATAGCTGTCAGAGCTAGCGAGTGACGTTTTGCACCGTTCTCATGTGGTGCTGTGGCTGATCACTGCAGCCACAGCAGGGGTTCGTCTTGACTGTGGCATCAGCTCCAAACAAGCGCGATGCGGCTAAACATCCATGGACGGGCCAGACTGCAAAAGAGCCCCTTTTTTTGCCCATGCCCAAAAACGCGCGTTCTTGGACCACTACACGAGTGCCCTCTAGACGAGGATAGTGACGACGACTATCTTCGGTGATATTTGATCCATTAGTTTTACCACAGGTTTGATATTGGAACCGGGCTATAACAAGCATAAACGCCCTCTGAGCCGAGCTGTCAAGGACAACTCCGTCTCGGGTATATCAACTCCACTTCCCATGTACATATGTATGGAGATTCATGTCTCACTCGGCATCTCTGATCAACAGCTGTCGACGATCCAGTGTCTCGATAGGCTACAAATCACCCCGCGCCCCCCTCGACTGCAGATATTCCGCCCAATGCCGGAAGCCAGCAATCCAGTACGGAACACCTTGTGGCTTGGCTAGCTCGCCCAAGGACGCTCGCCTGGGAGACTCCTGTGATAACCAGTTGTGGCCTTGAGCATCAAGAACGTCTGCCATCGAGGTCGAGATGATCCGATTCACTCTTCCATTCACGAGAGGGAATTTTTGCAACGCTTGCATCGCTTCACTCCAACAAGACAACGCGGATTCCAGTTCAGAGTTCATGTGGCGCAACTTTGCCAGGATGACGTACAGTCGAAGCCTCTCGTACTTGAGAAGGCTGGTCCTGGTCTGGACATCAAGACAGATCTGCTCTGCTTCTTCGTAGCGCCCTTGGGCAAAAAGCGACTCTGCCAAGGCCAATTCGAGAAGAGACTTTCCAGGCAGAGGGTCGGGTCTTTCGGTGCGTCGCACTATTTCCGCACGGAGGAGTTCTTCACCACCAATAGGTCTGTCAAGTTCTCGCAGTGTGTCAGCTAGATCGCAAGTGAGATCACGATGATCCTCTTCCAGGATGATGTCACTCTGTTCCTGCGTGGTCTTGTGTGCTATCTCAAGCTGCTCCAACGAGTCGTTGAACTCGCCTTGATACCTCATGATTCTTCCAAGTAGCGCATGTTTTCGGAAGCATATGACTTGTTCCAAAGGGGACGGGTTCTCTCCAAGAGGGCTCCAGTCTTCCAACAACTCCCGGGCGGTGTCAAGATCTGCCACTTGGATATAGTTTAGACATCGCTGGAGGACTGTCACGCAAATTTCCGATCGCGTTCGCTGATTCATGGCGGTTGCTGGGTCGTCTGATGCAAGGTCCTGGAGGCTGTTGACAGCTTCGTTCATGTTTCCGCTAAGTCGGCCTAGGAGTGCCTTGGACTGTCCGATGCAGAGGCGAAGATGCGTATTCTTGAGACGTCCCGCAGCCAATTCCGCTTGACCGACAGCAAAGTACTTCCATGCCATTGAAGGAAACCGAGAGGCCTCAATGAGGGTGAGCATGAAGTCAGTTCTCGTGACTGTTGGAAGATCGTCGAAGCAATCTTGGAAACTCTCCGTGACATGTTGCAAGTGCGGTAGGAATAGCTTGACGGTAGGGTCACTGGGTTGGGTCAGTAGGTGGTCGAGGCTTGTCAAGGTTTCAGACTTACGGAAACTCGATATACTTCCAGGGGATCGCTCTATATGCCACGATCAAGGCTTGTTGTCGCCAAAACGAGAGACCTTTGGGATCAAGGCTTTCGTGGATGCGAACCGATACGTCCTCGTTCAGGTGGTAGGCGTCATCGGAATACTTCAAGATAGCTGAAACCCGGCAGAGTTCTTCAAAGATGTTGCTTAATCTTGAAGTGTCTGAAAGCAATTCAGCCAGTTCCGGGACCAACCCGACCGGGATGGCGTCCACAGTCTCGATCTTGCCGTCGGCCGTCCAACGCCTGCGCTGGGTTGAGCCACGGACAAGAAGATCCAATGGGATTTTGTCGTAGGGTGAGAAGAATGACACCAGCACCAACAAAATACTAGCGTCTTCTGAACGGCCGGAGTGTTCGTCAAACAGATAGCTGGAGACAGCTTCCAGAGCTGAGGCTTTCCATGCCGGCGACGCCATTCTCAAGGGTAGAGTGTCGGGCTCAACACTGCTTCGGGTCGAATTCATAGTAATTTCATGGATGAGGAAGAGAACGGGAGGGATTTAATCATTGGCTCCTTCAGCGGAGAAGCTTTACCCCGAGAGTCCACTCCAGCTTTGCGTTGCTTGGGTCGTCTCAAGTAAGAGAATGAATATGAGTGGTTGGTCGATATTGTCGAATATCTTGGTCCCCTTTTGAATGGATGGCGTGTGAAAAGATGGATGTTTATGGAAGGCCGTAAGGCTGGGGTGCGTGATCGGGGAAAACGGCGTTGACTCCGCGAGCAGCCGACAAAACGTCATATCGGCGATTTTGGTAAGCCGATTTGTGCGGGGTATGTACTTGGCAATCTTTGCTGAGTGCCCAGGGTGCGATACGTCTCTTGTTGAAGATCATGTTCTTGTGTGGGTTTGAGTTGGGGTTGCACAAGGCCTGCGGCTGACAGATCAGACTTCATGGTGCTGTAAGTTGGCCCTAGACCACCATTCCGTCTTGTTCATTCAGGAACCCGAAGCCAAGCTTCTTATCTCACAGACGCCCGATAGGCCAGCTGGTTCACTAAAGTTAGCCTGCCGGAGATCTCGGTTCGCTAGTAGAATCGCCGGCGGGATGGCAGAGCTTCCAGAATGATAACAGCTGGGCAAGAAGCTAAGACGATCGGAAGCCGTGCGCACAGTCATGAGCGGTGTGACCAATGACTTCCTAGAGATAGTCAAACAACGAGGCAGTAAAAGTGAATCTGGCAACAAGCTATTGCGCGAAACAGTGATCGCATTCTGGATTATCCCATCGGGTAAATCGACGAAGATTTCTCGTCTATAGTCTGCCGCTGATGGCAGACTCACTCATTCCACCTCCTCAACTGCGTCGAACGTGGCAAGACAACTCGTCTGTGCTGGAGTCAGGGATAGAGGAGAGGGTGGCGACGCTATTCTGGCATATCATAATGGATCCATCTCAACTTTGAAAATAACATGAAAGTCGATAAGTGGTGCTAGGGAGTGCTGGTGCTCGAGAGAGGGTCCTCAGACTGGAGGTGAGCTAGAGAACGAGGAAATCGCCGGCGTATGTTACGTGACCGCTCTTGGAGGCAGATAGACGGAGAAAAGGCAGAAATGAAAGCGATGAGCATCAATTGGGAGCAACAATTTATTTGAACGGGTATATATATGGATGAAGCCAAAAGAGCAACATGTTTTCGAGTAAAGTTAACATTCTCTTCGCTAATAACGCCGAGGACTACTAGTTAGCTTTAATACCCCTTCAGACAGGGTTTCTTATTAAAAAAAAAAAAATCTTAAATAATATATAAAATAATAATAATAAAACCTAATATTATATTATTAATATTTTTTATTTCTTTTTCTAAATATTTAATAATAGAGGTTTTACTCAGAAACCCTAGCTACAGAGCAGTTGCGGCCAAAGGGGCGCTTGACATTAGTAGCTCCTCGCCCAAGGACAAATGACCGCTCCTTCCCGGAACAACGCTTTCCCGGTCCAAGCTTCGCGTCGCCAGAACACCTCGAAATTTCCCAAGGCGCCTTCTGACTGATAGCTCCCCATCAGCCTCTTTTTCTTCAGCGCGTCCCTCCCCAACAATGGCCGCCGTAACGACAAACGGCGACGCCGCCGCCGTTCTCGACGAGATCAAGCCTCCCGCGGGCGTCGTCCTGCCTCCCCGCGAGATCCGCAACGTCCTCGAAAAGACTGCCGGCTACGTCGCGCGCAACGGCGCCGTCTTCGAAGATCGCATCCGCGACAAGGAGCGCTCGAATCCCAAGTTCAGCTTTCTCAACCCTTCCGACGCCTACCATCCGTTCTACCAATGGCGACTCGAGGAGGTCAAGAATGGGCGCGGTACTGCGATCGCTGCTGGTCGCGTCGGCGAGGCCGCGCCTCCACCTCCTAAGCCCCAGGGCCCTCCCAAGCCTGCCGACTTTCAGTTCTCTGCGCGAATGCCTCGTATCAACCAGAAGGATTTGGATGTTATTCGACTTACTGCTCTGTTTGTTGCCAAGAATGGTCGCCAATTCATGACTCAGCTGGCTCAGCGCGAAGCCGGAAACCCTCAGTTTCAGTTCCTGATTCCTAACCACACCTTTCACAATTTCTTCCAACACATCATCGACCAGTATACTTCACTGCTACGCGCAAGCGGTCTAGGTGGCGAGGGAGGAAAGGCCCAGGACGAACGCACTAAGGAACTCGAGGCCAACATCCAGGAGAGATTCCATGTGTTGAACCGCGCTAAGCAGCGAGCCGAGTATGCCAAGTTCCAGGAGGCTGAGCGTCAGAAGAAGGAAGAAGAGGAAGAGAAGCAAAAGGCCGAGTTTGCGCAGATCGACTGGGGTGACTTTGTCGTCGTCGAGACTATCACCTTTAATGATGCGGATGATCAGGCTAACCTGCCACCTCCTACCAACCTCTCGGAGCTTCAGTACGCCTCTCTCGAAGATCGAAACAAGGCTTCCATCAGCTCCAACCTCCGAATCGAAGAAGCAATGCCCGACGAAGAGACGAGCTACAACGCCCACCC